>PVHP010011192.1:0-45562 GCA_004024765.1 Zapus hudsonius | reverse complement strand
CCTGACAAGAGAGGAGCCACCACAGTCATATCAGGGAGGATCCATAGGGAACTCAGCAGACAATGAATGATGAACAAGGGACCTATAACCACAGTCATTCAATCAACACAGGATAGGCCATTGAGACAGGAACCAAGGATTTTCGACACAAGGACCTCTAAGCTCGCAACATTTGTGCAGCCTTATTACTCACCCACCATGACTCAGGGAACTGAGCGGAAGAGGGGGCGGAAAGATTGTGAGAGCCGTGGTGGGGGAGACTGTCTGGAGGCATGGCACCCATCAGTAACAACACACTTGGGCCAGGAAGACCGGGATGAGTATTAAGATATACAGGATCCCTTGCCACAAGGACTAATACAGACAGCCCACGGTGGAGGATATACAACTGATCAGGGATGGGGAGGGGGGGAATTGGGGAATTCGGGATAACAACGCATGGTTTGCCCACTAAATAATGTAACTCATTATGGACAATAAATATATATTTAAAAAAAAAAGAACCCTAAAAAGCCATGAAATGAATTTATGACTTGAAGATTAAATAGGTTTATGTGTTTTCATGTTTTATCTCCCTTGTTTTCCTGGGTATAACTCACATCTTGGCAAGGATTCTCTTGCCTTGGCAAATAGAGAAAAACAGATACTACAGGAGAAAAATTAACTTGCTGTGCTCCACCTTGCCCCCCACATTCTCTTCCACCTTTCCCTTTGGTTCTTTCCTGTTATTTACCTTGCTTTTCATCAAGGCCTCGTCTCAGGCAACAGGGTTTCTTATTCACTCCTGTGCTCATCAGAATGTATTTTTAAAGTCAGAAACAAAGTTGAGTTATGTTCAGGAGAGGAGAACAGGCAGGCTTATGGATATATATATATATATATATATATTTTTTCTGGGTTTATTGCTACCAAGAACGGTAAAATAAAATTTAAAAAATTTTATGCTCTATAAAACATAAAGGAGAGGGAGAAGAGGGAAGAGAGAGGGAGGGAGGGAAGAAGGGAAGGAGAAAGAGAGAGAGAGAGAGAGAGAGAGAGAGAGAGAGAGAGAGAGAGAGAGAGAGAGAGAGAGAAACTGGCTGGCATTTGGGCATAGAAGCTAGATCCACCAATCAAACCAAGTCTTGACCTTAGATTGTAAAGTACAGGGTGATGAAGTGGGGGCTTCCGTGGTTGTGGTCATTTCCAATTTCCAGAGGCAACATGGGACAGTGTCCCAACCATTATCAGGTGCAGGCTAATTGATGTTTAGTGTCACAGTGGTGGCCTGAATGGGGTTCCACTGCCCTAGCTCTATTTAATTTTGGGACTAGAAAGAGAAAAAATAGTCAGTCAATGGAAACTTTAATATATCATTTCATTTTGCCCATACATAATATATGTGGATCTGTAACAGATAAGAACTTAAAATAAATACAGTAAATTCAGGGGTATAATTCAGTGTTAGAGTACTTGCCTAGCATGAGAGAGGTCCTGGGTTCAACCCTAGTTATGGCAAACAAAGCCAAAGAAACAATAAAAAGCACACTACTATTATCAGAATTAACAATGTTATTTAGCATAAATCAATTCTACTAGTTTTTCCCAACATAAATTTTTACAATTGACTTGCTTGAATGAAGTATATTCCACACAATGTATGTAAGGATTATATCTCTCTTTAAAAATTTTTTGGGGGGTTTTCGAGGTAGGGTTTAGCTCTAGTCCAGGCTGACTTGGAATTCACTATGTAGTCTCTGGGTGGCCTTGAACTCATGGCGATCCTCCTACCTCTGCCTCCTGAGTGCTGGGATTAAAGGCGTGTGCCACCATGCCCAGTGTTATTCTATTTTTTTGAAGACTGGTACCAAAACTATTGCAGTCAACTTTTTAGTTGCTGCGCAGAAAGAACCCAAGCAAAAGCGGCTTGTGGAGGAATGGGTTTATTTGGCTTACGAACTCAAGGGGAGACTCCATCCTGGCAGGGAAAACGATGGCATGAGCAGAGGGCTGGACATCACCTCTGCCACAGCACTGCAAACAGCGGCAGGAAGGTGTGCCAAACTCTGGCAAGGGGAACCTGATTTATAACCCCAGAAGCCCGCTCCCAACAACACAGCTCCATCGAGATTGTAAAATTCAAACTGCCATCAGCTGAGGATCAATTACCCAGAACACATTCATTTGTTTGTGGGGGACACCTGGATCAAACCATGACAGACCCTGACTTCAAATATAGTTGGAACAATGAATCGAACCAGTGATATGTATTTTACTGATCATCCCTCAGCCTCGCTAGTGTCTGCTTCTCACTGTTGATCTTGTCTTATTTTCTCTCATTTTATTATTATTATTATTTTTTCTTCATTGTCCATAATGGTTTACATTGTTTAGTGGGCCAACCATGAGTTGTTATCTCCAATTCTCCGTTGCCCCCCTTCCCCATCCCCAGTCAGCTGGATATCCTCCTCTGTGGGCCTTCTGTATCAGTCTTTGTGGTAGGGGACCATCCATGGCTCATTCTTCAGCTGGGCTCTCATGACCCAAGTGTGTTGTTACTGAGGGTTGCCAAGTCTCTGATATTCTCCCCCTTTCTCTCATTTTAGATCAGATTCTTGTATGACTAGAGATAAGCAGGTTGAGGTTTTCTTCTTTTCAGTCTCATGCTTCCAAAATGAGTCCTTCCTAGTTACACTAGTGGAAAAAAGTCCCAGTGAAGACTCTAGTGATGTTAGGGTCCCCTGTCCGTTACAAAAGGAATCGCTGTGGCTAAGGAAATGGGCTTTCCAAATGGTCAGAGTGATGTCACACACTTATTCCCACTGAGTGACAGATGACGCTGCTGTGGGTAGTCAAATGAAACCAAAGGAAAGGTGCATAGCATAAGGGAAGTAGTATTTTCTCTAGGCCACCTCAACCTAGAGTTCTTCAGACCCCGCATGGATCTAAAGAAGTATCATGGGAGTCTTGTAATAGCTACTGCATCATAGTGCACACACTCACCAAGTTCTCAGCTCTGTTACCTCCCCACCCTATTGGAACTTTTCTCAGGTGATCTTTCTGGAAGTCACACTTAGTTGGAGACAATTTCAGGATTCTGGATCTTTCTGACCTCCCCCTTGTGGCTGATGTATCCTTTAGGCATGCTGGACTTTTCATTACAGCTCTAATATGGAGTGGGTGATATCCTCAAAGAGGCCAACAGGCCAACACTTTGCACAGCATTTTGCTTCTGTGTGTTCCAAGAAGGCACATAGCTTTCCTCAGGTGAGCAACCGTCTCCATATCAAAAGACACTTAAGAGGGCTTCACTGTTTCTCCATGGGGGTGCTAATGGTGTTTGGGTCAGAAAGCTTGTTGTCAGGCAGTGTTTACCTCCTGTGGCTCACACCCCTTAAATGTCTGGAAAATCTCCAAGCCCATCAATTCCTCCTCGTATATTCCCAGCATGGAGAGTGGAGGTTCTGGGTGAGACCAGGAGCTCTCTTCTTGGTTTACCACGCCTCGTCCACTGGCAGGTTCAATTCTTCACTTTGATATCTCAGTTCCAGTGGTGTTTTCAGGTACTCTGTCCCATTTTACTGGTTAGTGTAAAGGATTCATGCGGGATGCGTGGAGATAAGGAAGTATGATGGGAGTTTTGTAATAGCTACAGCAGCATATTGCACACATCACCAAGTTCTCAGCTCTAATACCACCCATCCCATTAGAGCTTTCTGAGGTGATATTAACAAAGCCATTGTGAGGAAAGACAGAAACAAGTAACTCCTGGGATGTGTCCAGCCATCACTATAGGCTTCTTAGAGTTTCCTCTGGGAATGGACTCTGGACTCTGAATTTATTACTGCTGAAAGGACGTACACACAAAGATGATGGTCTGAGAAGAGTATCTTCAAGATGGACTGAAAAAAAAAAAAACCCAAGGAAAGGCTTTTAGCACCCTATAGGTTAAAAATCAAATCTTCTTACTTATGACCTTGCATAATCTTACTTTTGAACAGATTTCTCAAGCTCCTCTTTTTACAGATGAGGAAACAGGCGTCTAGGAACCAAGCGACATGCGGAAGATTGAACAGGACTTCTCAGAATTAGGGATTTCGACTACCTTCAAAAGCCACCCTTAACTCTCTCCTGCCTCCCGGATCCCCAAGCTTCAAGGCAGGTTATTTATTTATTTATTTATTTATTTATTTATTTATTTATTTTCTCCCCTAAAAGGAAAACATCTTGTTGGACCCAATCAGAAGGACAAGCTAAAACCAAGCCTTTTCTTCTGCAACCTAGGCAAGTCCTGGGAGGCTCGGCACCTCTTGAAATGTTACAACAATCCCATCAGAACTCCCAGCCAACTGCGAAATTAGAAGCAGACGGTGGCGACGCTGTTTGCAAACTGGGTTCGGTTTTTAAGCGACTCTTCCACGGGCTGCTTTAGAGGAGAAGAAAGAGTCTTTGAGTCCGTCCCGGGAAGGGAACGAACGCGCAGGAACAACTTCTGCCATAGTGTTTTCATGACCAAGTGCAAGTTCCAACACTTTGTTCCGATCCCAGGACAGGTTGATGCGTCCCAGCAGCCCGGGGAATGATGAGGGCAGATAAGAAGCGCTTTTATTTTAAGACCGTCCCGAACGCTGAAACTTTGGAGTGCCAAGACCCTTCAGCATTTTGTTTTTAAAATGAAGAGTCGGCGTGCCCTCTGAGCCAGGAGGAGGAGGAGTGATGGCGAGCGAGCAGGCTGAGTCCGTTCTTATTAATATTAAATAGTCAAGCCCGTACCCTTGAAGCAAGTGGGAGAGACCGGGCAGAGGAGCCGCTGACATTGACCAGCAATCCAAACAGGAGTTGCAACCAGCGGTGTTCTCCACGTGGCCTCTTCTCCGCTTGGCTTTCTGGGAGTTGTAGTCTTCCCGTGAGCGGCTCCCGAGGCGAGCCCCTTGGGCTCCGCCAGGAAAGAACTACACATCCCAGGAGGCAGCGCGCCGCCGGCCCCTCCCACCCGGGTGCGAGTGTAAACTCACCGCGCCGGCCGGGGCGGGCTGCTGCGCGCGGGCGGGCTGGCGGGCTGAATCGGGCTCGGGGGGCGCGCGGTGCTGGAGACCCAGGCCCGGGGTTCGGGGCTCGGCTCGCCTTTCCGAGCAGTACCGAGCGGGAGAGTGGGAGCCATGCAGTCCGAATCGGGGATCGTGCCGGATTTTGAAGTCGGGGAGGAGTTTCACGAAGAGCCCAAAACCTATTACGAACTCAAAAGTCAGCCTCTGAAGAGCAGGTGAGCGGTGACAGCTGGAGGGGGGCGCGGCCGGGGGACCCGGGCGGGGGTCGCGGCCTCCCACCCCCGGGGCGTGCAGAGCCGGTCCTCCAGCTCTGGGACAAGGAGCCCGTGTCCTTGCCCCGGGACGGAGGGCCACCGGGTCCCCTGGGCAGATGGGGGCTCGCTCTCTCCGAGTGATTGACGGCGCACTTTGGGGGTGTCGCGCGGGGGTCCCTCGGCTGGAGATGCCAGCTGCTGAGACTGGGGAGCGACCTGGCTCGAGGTGGAGGAGGTAGAGCACCGAGCCGGGACACTGACCTGCTGGGATGGGGCAGAGTTTTTCCAGAACCCTTCTCCCTCCGTTGTTTTCCCTGGAAGATCCCCGCGGGTTGTGGGCTCCGAGAGGGAGAGGTTGGGGGGCGTGGAGATGCTACGCGCGCGTGGGATGCAGTGAACTTGCCTGGAGGCTCCTGGCGAGAGTTCAGTCCCTCATCTCCCCCAGGACCAGCCCCGGGCGACCTCCAGGTGAGGTTTCCCCGCACTGTCCCTTTCACCTGCCCTAAGGCTTTACGGATGCTCCAGGGGGTGTGGGGGCCACGGGTGGGCGTGTCCCCTCGAGCGAGGGAAGCTCCCTAGAAACCAGAGTCCTGGGCACATGCAGGGGAAATAAACACCCAAAACTTGGGGCCCTGGAGTTGCTGCAAGGGAGTGGCTTGTTCTTGGCAGCCTCACGTGTCCTCAAAAACTTCATTGGGACAAGTGATAAAGACACGCTGATTGGAACAAGTGAAGAAGACACGCTCAGATTTGGTGTCGCACCCCCCCCCCCCACCGTGTACCCTCCTCATTTGCACCGCTCTGGGTTGTTGTCTTCATTTCTGGGGGGTTGGGTAGGATGTCTTTCTCGTTGTGTGTCTTCGTGTACTTCTCATTTGCAGTGTTTACTAAGAGAGATGGTTCGTTCTTAGAAGCCATGGCAGCAAGGACTTTATGTCCACCTCTTTCAGATAAAGTTGTTATTGGAAGCATCACCACCCTGCCCCTCACGGGGACCAGTCCCTCCTGGTCACTCTGATGGACCACTGACTGAGACAAGAGTGAGCTGGTGGAGTGGTTGCTTCTGGATGGGGTGGGGGGAGGCTGGGTCTTGTTATCAGTTTATTTTCTTCAGGACTGGGGCTGGACTCCTGGGTCCAGATAAAGGAAGAAACTCAGGGAAGGGCCCTTGCAGAAGCAGCTTTTGTTTGTCTTCGAGGCAGGCTCTCTGGTATTCTAGGCAGACTTCAGACTTTACAAAGCTGCGGATGACCTTGAACTTCTTCCTGCCTTCATCTCCTGAGTCCTGGGATTGTAGGTATACACTACCAAGCCCAGTTTTTTATGCAGTGCTGGGGATTGAACCAGGGCTTCCAACATACTAGGCAAGCACATTACCAACTGAGCCACTTCCTCAGCCCTGAAGCAGCCTTGTTTTGCACATGCTTAAAGCAGTGTTGAAGGGAACCTGTTATGAAGTGAAATGCATAAAATCAGACTTTTTTTTTTTTGTTGGTGGCTTCTGGTCATAAGATCTGCTTTGTATGTAAGCATAGATTGTGTGTTGGGGGCTTTGAGTGATTTTGTGTAAGGGAGTATTGTTGGTTATGCTCATTGGGGCTTTATCTGCATGTGGCTGAAGGGACCAGTGTTTTACTGAGCAGCTCTGCTTTTGCTTCTATAAGCAAATGCTTACATGGCTAGAATGAGTGTGTGTGTGTGTGTGTGTGTGTGTGTGTGTGTGTGTGTGTGGTCCTGAAAGAAATGAATTAACTGAACTGTTTGGAACATTTTTGATGGTAGCTGATACATAACATTAAGTGAGTTTGAGGGAGTGAGGAAAGTACCATCTGGCAAAAGCCAAATAAGTGTCCTGATGCTTGGGTGAAAGGATTTGGGTCTGTTCTTTGTCAGAGTCAGCAAAAGTGACTTGCAAGGGTGCACAACCTTACAGCTAGCTAGTAAGTCTGTGCAAGGGAAAATGTGGGTATGGAAGAAATGGCTTCACACATTGATGCTAAAAGCAGGTGCCGGGCAGGGCAGAACCAATATGGAGAAGGAGGTCTAAATTATAAAGTTGTAAAACTTGTATATGCAGCAGACACATGCTTTTGGAAATAAACCAGTTAAATAAAATCTGTGAATAAGCATATGAGGTTGTCAGCTCTGCCTATTCTGTTTCCCACAGTTGTCTAAGGTATTGTCACCGACTTCTGTCGTGAGACTTGGAAAGGGCCACTATGAGTTGTTCAGGGCCTGCTCATTGCTTTTTAATCTTAAATCTTTGCTGGGGTTTATCTTAAGTCCAGGTTAGGAAAAATTGTCATTAAAAGTTACAGACCCCAGTAGCCAGATCATCTATCCATTGATGTCTCCACAGTGTTCTTTGGTGCTGAAAGTATATCCAGAATTTGTCCATTTCTTGCCAGTATCTGCTACTGCTTTGACCAGCACTTGCCTGAGTTATTGCAGTTGTCTCTTAACTGACATGTTTAATTTACATGTTTAATTACATGTTTAATTTAGCCACCACAGTGTTCTTCTTAATACTGATTTTCTACCAGGGGGTGATTCTGTCACCCTGAGATTATTGGGTAACTTCTAGAGTCTTTTTTTTTTTAAGGAAGAGTCTCACCCTAGTCCAGGCTAACTAGAATTTAGTATGTAGTCTCAGGGTGGCCTTGAACTCATGATGATCCTCCTACCTCTTCCCCCCGAGTGCTGGGATTAAAGGTGTGTGCCACCATGCTCTGCCATTGAGTCATTTTTGGTGATCATAATGGCAAGAGGCTGTGGTAGATGCTAGGATACTGCTAGCAGGGCCTCTCCCATAGCAAAGTGTCCTCTGGAACCCTTGTTAAAACACAAGCCAGATCATGCCGCTCTCTCATCAAAGACCTCCATGCTTGTTTTTTTCTTAGTAAACTGAAAAGTCCTTCAAATGGCACAAGGCAGCCCATGTGGCCTGTCTGTCAGCTCTGACCTTATCTCTTGCCACTCCCTGTGCTGTAGCCAATGTGATCTCCTTACTGTTCTTGAAATAGCCAGGACCTTCCATCTCAGAACATTTGTTCATTGCCTCTGTTTGGGCCATCCTTTGCCCAGACAGCCACAGTACACACTACACTACCAATTTCTACTCTCCCTTGAAATGTCATTCCTACATCCCCAAGACTCTCCTTACAGTGATGGCCTTTTGTTACCACAGTGTTCTCTCTTTCAGCCCTCCTCATCCAGATGTTTCTCCCAGAGCACTGATGCAATGACATATGAGGCGATTGCCAGTGTATTATGATTGTTGTCCACACCAGACCTCAAGCTCTCAGGGAGGCAGGATTTCTCTCTATCCTCAGTGGTGTTGACATTTTGGGTTTGAAAATTCTGTGCTGTGGAGGGCTGTCCAGTATATTTTAGGACACTTAGTGGTATCTTGAACTCTTGTTAGAGGCTAGAAGTCTTCAAATATTGTCATATGCCGTGTCCTGGGCAATATCACCCTCCCCACCCTTTGGAATCACTAAAATAATGCCTAGTAACAAAGAGTTGTTGACATTTGTGATGTTCTCCCTTAGTATGACACTCAGAGTAAGGTCTTTATGTTTTTGTGTTTTTGCACTTAACATTGTGTTCCTTTTAAAATAGAATCCCACAAGGCTTTCTTATCTTCTTCTTCTCCCCCTTCTACTCCTCCTCCTCCTCTTCTATTTTTTTTTTATTTCCTTTATTTTATGTTTTGGTTTTTTGAGACAGGGTCTCACTCTAGCCCAAGCTGACCTGGAATTCACTGTGTAGTCTGAGGCTGGCCTTGAACTCACAGCAATCCTCCTACCTCTGCCTCCCAAGTGCTGGGATTAAGGGTAAGGGCATGTGCTCCCACCAGGCTTTCTTCCAGATAAATTTTAATATTATTCCCTGGGTGGAACTCAGCTCATTTATTCATACACTTCATAAGGACCTCTTTGACTATAGGAAAGTGAGTTGTTGAGCTTGGATTATTCCATGACCATCATCTTGGTCGTATTGACTGTTGAAACTTTGTCATGGAAGGAACACTCTGAGGAATGGTTCTAATGAAGAATTGCTTGCACTTTGTTTCCTCCAACATTTTTGTGTGTTTTTGTGGGAATGAGTTTGGCACAGTAGGAGGCAGAGGAAACTATCACTGTGAACCCTGAATTCCCCTACAAGTCATGGCAGGGAAACAAATATGGGATTGTCATTGAGCTCCTTGGAGAAGGGAGCACAGTCTGTAGGTTGTTTGCAAACTAGCATCTCCAAACACAATAGCATGCTCCATGATCCTTTCTTTAAAAAAATATTGTCAGGGTTTTCAAATATTTATAAGGAAAGAGAGAGAAAGAGAGAGAGAGAGAAAGAGAGAGAGAGAGAGAGAGAATGAATGGCACATCAGGATATCTTGCCACTGCAAACAAACTCTACGAAGGGCCACGTAGTGTTGTATTGATGACCCTCTTTCCTGGACACTCTTTGGAATTGGTTTCATTGACTTTCCTTCTTAAATTTTTAGTGATATTTCAGGCAGTGGTTATTAAATGTCCTGTATTTTAGAAATGGGAATATCCATGAGTATTAGACTAATCATTGCAAGACTGGATGTAGCAGTACTCTAGCTGTGGATTCAAAGAGATGTGTGACATTTGCACAGGAGTGTAGTGAGAAGAGAATGATTGTCTTATCTCTTACACACACCTACACAGCATGCTTGGTTATAAGGCCGCTGTGATTTCTTGGATTTATGTTGAATTTTTTTCCCTCTCTTGTCATATTTAAAAATGCCCTTTCCTTTATGAAAAGATAATCTATTCTTGGCAAAACAAAAATGTCACTCTTTTTGTTTGCTTCTGGAAGTTTTCTTGATTTTTTTTTCTGTTCTGTCCAATCAGCAGGTGACCATTACTGTAGATTGTAGAAATCTTTTTCTAGCATTATGTTTTTTTTCCTAAGTAGGTAGGTGACCTTGAGCAGGTTTAGTGACCCCTAATTTCAGTTACTTCATTTAGCAAATAGGAACCTTTTTCCAGAGATCTTAAGAAAATTAACTCTGACATTGACTTTGGAAAATTATTAGCATGTTCTCTGGCACACAGTAAGCACTGAGCAAATGTAAGTAGATGTGGTTTTTGTCTTCTTTTTGGCTTAGTAGTGAGCTCTGAGGTTCTGGAATGTATCTGTAGTTAGTTGACTATGGGCCACTTTTCTAAGGCAAGTGTTGTTATGTAATGGCATTTCCCCAATTTTAGTAAATTATTTTTTGCTTTCCTTCCAATGAAGTATTCAGATAGTGTTTTTTTTTTTTCATTTTATACTCTTGATCTAATCCATAACAGTTCCTTTATGCTGGTTAAAAACTTGACAAGGAGGCTGGAGGGATTGCTCAGTGGTTAAGGTACTTGATTCCAAAATCTGACAACCTGTGTTCAGTTCCCCGGTACTTATCCAGGTTTGAACCCCTAGTACCAACATGAAGCCAGACGCACAAACTGGCATGTGCCTTTAGAGTTTGTATACAATGGTAAGATGCCCTGGTGTGTCCATTTTATCTCTCCTTGCAAACAAACAAACATCCTGATAAGATATTAGCATGTACCTAAAAATTTATATTCAGCACATATTTAAAAAACATTTAAAAAAATGCAAGTGGAGTTCCAGAAGCATGCACCAATTTGTGCATCTTGTTTATGTGGGTACTGGGGGATTGAACCTGGGTCCTTAGGCTTTGCAGGTAAGTGCCTTAACCTCTAAGTCATCTCTTCAGCCCTATTTTAAAAATATATATTATAGGGGAGGGGGCATTGAGGAATTGGGGAGAACAACTCATTGTTTGCCCACTAAATAATGTAACTCATTATGGACAATAAAAAAAATTATTGACAACATCCATACATGTATACGTAATGTACTAAACTCTTAATACCCCCACTACCCTCCTTTGTCCCCTTTCCCATACCCTCCTCCACTAAACCTATTCTTCTTTTCATCTAGTTCCTCTTCTGTTTTGTCATCATCATTTTGTCTTCATATTAAGCATGTCTTATTTATGCAGCCACTGTGAGGTCATGAATGCGATGACCACTTTGTGTCTAGAAGACAGATTTTCCAAGGCCCCCCCCCCTTTACTTAACATTCTTTCCACCACCATCATCTGCAATAATCACTGAGCCTTGGAAGATGTGATAGAATCAGAACAGATGTTTGAGTCTAGCATATACAACCTGAAACCAATTTGTTGGCTAGTAATTGTTTACTATTCAGTCTGTGGCAGTACCTGTTGTGAGTGGTTTTGGACACATAAATTGTACTTAATGTTTGCAAAACCCTTATGAGGCAATAGTCAGAAATAAAAACAAAAATGATACCAGTTGCATTGTTAAATTATCTAGTCCTGACTGTATGCCAGGCATTATTCTGGATATTTTCATTGTAGTAACTCAGTTCATGCTTTGGGCTTGGGTATCTGCATTGTTATTATCCATATCTTACAGGAAAACTGCAATCTACCAAGTACTAGATAGAACCCAGGTTTAAACTGAGGTAATCTAGTCCTCTCTTCATGTTCTTTTCATGTGTTGACAGGGCAGCATGCATGATTGTCCAAAACCCATACATGCATCACTCTCTCCCTTTTCTAAACCCTCTGGAGTGAGAGGAAGAGAACCTGTGGATCCAGCTAACCAGGCAAGGCTGAGCTTGGTTCCTGAGGGCAAGTGGCCATGAACAGTAGGAATTTCTTAAAGAAAGCAGAATTGGTGTAGCCGGGGCAGGAGTTTTGTGGATCAATGGGTGCACTTGAGTTTGGCCTTCAATTAATTAATTAATTTGCATGTGTGTGTGCACACACACACACCAGGGACTCTTACTGCTACAATAGAATGCGTATCTGGCATTATGTGGGTGGCTGGGGAATTGAAGTTGGGCCATCAGACTTTACTAGCAAGCACCTTTACCTGCTAAGCCATCTCCCCAGGCCCATGAGTTTGGCCTTCTAAGTGAGGCTGTATTGAAACTCATTTCTGCAACAGGAGAGAGTGAATTCTGTGGTGGGTATGCCCCTCAAATGCCAGCCAAGAGGTGGGATGTGGGATACAGGTGGGCAGGTTAGGGGGAGCCATGACTTTGCCAATTAGCCACTGTATCTGGGTTACAGGTGTGAATCTCATGGGGTCTCAATTAATTTACCTATAAAATGAGCTCAACAGTCATCCTAGTGGGAATGAGTTTTCAAATTGAAGCAAAAGATGAAAATGTGCTTACCATTCCACCTTCTACCTTTAGCAAAGTCTTTTCTTGTAGGATTTTACTACATTAACAACTCTTTCCCTCCTCTTCCTAATAATTTCTATAATGTGGGGTTGGGGAGGTGGCTCAGTGTTTATAGTGTTTGCCTTGCAGGTGTGAAGACCTGAGTTCAGATCCCCAGCACCTTCATAGAAGTCCAGTGGGGCAGCACATGCCTGTACCCCAGCATTGGGGAGATGGACACAACAGGATCCCCTGCACTTGCTGGTTAATTAGTCGAGCTGGTTAGTGAGCTCTAGGTTTAGTGAGAGACTCTGTTTCAAGACAATAAGGTGGAGTGTGGTTAAGGAAGACACCCAATGGCCTCCACTTATGTGAGTGTGAGCGTACACCTGCACACACCACACACAGAGGCAAACAATTGAAAACACAACAAATAAAGCAATGTCTTACAGAATCATATATGTGTAGCAAAGTAGACAAGACCGAGGTGTCTGAACCTGGCAGATGTTTCAGTCTTATTATGCAGATTAGTTTTGCTGTATCATCAGATGAAGCACTTGATTAAAGTGGGGTTGAAAGTGGCAGTTTTGCGTGTTATTAGAGATTTCCTTTTCCTGAGTACTGCTATTTATAGTTTCCTGAAGTGTATGTATGTTTAATTCCCTTTGAGCTCTGCAGTGCCGTTTGCACAAGCTGATGTTTATATCTGCTCCACTTGTGCAAGAAGTGGAAAATTTGCTTTTTTTAGAACAGGTCACATGTGCTTACTGTCAGGAATAGGACCTCAGTGTAAAAAAATGTATCTTGGGACAAATCAAAGTT
Organism: Zapus hudsonius; assembly: GCA_004024765.1. Taxonomy (NCBI): domain Eukaryota; kingdom Metazoa; phylum Chordata; class Mammalia; order Rodentia; family Dipodidae; genus Zapus; species Zapus hudsonius. The sequence continues at coordinate 32,220 of PVHP010011192.1, read as the reverse complement.
ACTGAATTTCTCCCTCCAACTGCTTTGTTTCAGAATTGGCAGTATTAGGATAAATAATAGAGGGAGAAAAAGGAAAAAAAAAAACATCCGTGGTTACTTTTTAAAAATTTTTTTGGTCATCTTTCAAGGACAACAAGCAAGAGTTTCACTTGTTTTTGTGGGCGTGAGTGGGTGTTAAGTAGAAAATGTGCTTTACTGTGGGGTTTGTCTAATACTATTAGACAAAGAAATAAATCATGGAAATGTGCTTGACTACCCTCCAAGTGTATTATTTGGAGGAAATAATCAAAAAGGCAGGTCAGAGATAGTAAATGCAGTAAATCACAAGCTGTTAGTATTGCCAAGACAAACTTGCAGCTTATGAAGGTCTTCAGAGTCTGAGCATTGCATAGTTGCAGGAAAGAAGTTATGGGAAGACTTGAAGGAAGTCTGTACCTGTACTGAGAGGTGGAGGTAGAGATCAGGAAGACTCTGAGGGAGGCTGGGGTCCTCACTGACATTTCCCTACACTGCCTGCCTCCTTTTGCCAACAACTTCTGAGAGTTTGGTCTGGTTTGGCTTCTTAATGGCAAGCCCATTTATTTCTTCATATTGTTGTTTCTTCTCTCTTTTTTGTTATTTATTTTGTTTAAAGGCAGGAACTCATCCTAGCCCAGGCTGCTGGCCTCACACTCAAGGCACTCCTCCTACCTCAGCCTCCCAATGCTGGGATAAAAGGCATGTACCCCCCACTCCTGGCTTTTCTTACTACATTTTTAAGTGTGTGTGTGTGTGTGTGTGTGTGTGTGTGTGTGTGTGTGTATGTGTGTTTCTGTGCATAGTTCTCAGGAATATCATCTATTTCCTTTGTGACAAGGTCTCTCTTTGGTCAACTCAGCAATTAGGCTAGATTGTCTATCTCAAGGATCCTCCTGTTTCAGTTTCCCAGATGTGGGATTAAAGGCCTGTGTCACCACACCCAGCATTTTTATGTGGGGACTCGGCATTGAACTCAGGTCCTAATGCTTGCAAGACTTGCACTTTATCCACCTGAATGATCTCCCCAGCCTCTCCAGATTATTTTTTAAAAATATTTTCTTTATTTATTAGAGAGAGAGAGAGAGAGAGCCAGAGAGACAGAGAGAATGGGTACACCTGGGCCTCCAGCCACTGTAAATGAACAGTGCTAGACAGTGCTGTTCAGTCCAGAAGCATGCGCCCTCTTGTGTATCTGGCTTTACATGGGCACTGGGGAATCAAACTCAGGTCCTCTGCATTGCAGGCAAGCGCCTTAACTGCTAAACCACTTCTTCAGCCCCAGATTATTTCTTTAGCATGGCTCCCTTATTTCTGGTGTCATTTCTTCCTGTGCCCTGTCCTGCCTGCTGTGAAGAATAAAGAAGTATTCATTTGGGTTGTTCACCTGAGACACCTGTCTCGAGAGTTTAGATGGTAAGCCTCTTGTCTTCTACCGATTCTTCTGGATACTTCTCAAACACTGGACACTGTGGTCAAGAAGTTCCAGGTTATTGCTCATTGGGTGTTTTCCCAGTGCTGGGGAGGTTGACAGGGAATCCCTGGGACTCACTAGCAAGTCTAGTCGAATTGATGAGCTCCAGGTTCAGTGAGAGACCCTGCCTCTAAGAATAAGAAGGTGAGGAAAACCCCTAATATCAACATCTTGCCTCTATATATACAAGTGCATACACACATGAGCTAACATGTATATACATACCATATATATATATATATATATATATATATATATATATATATATATATATATATATATATAACAAAACAAAATAGCTAAACAATAGCAGCAACCCTCCCATTTGCTTTAATCATAGAAGCACAACTCAGGTCAGAAGAACCTGGAAGTATCTGTTTTTCTTTTTCCAGTCTTCCTCTCTCTTCCTTACAACAGTTATTTATTAAGCATTCCTAGTGTGCCAGGCTCTGTGCTGGCTGTAGGAAAATCAAATGTAAATTAGACAGGCAGGGTTTCTGCTAGCATGGGGCTTCCAGCTTGCATTTAGGGATCTGCAAGTTAATGATGAACCAAAGAAATGAACAAGGTAAATTTTGATAATTGCTGTGAAAACTAAACAGGGTGTTATGGGTAGGGTGTGATTGAGAAAAAAAAGCTGATTTGGTAGGTTGGATGATCAAGGCAGACACCATGGAGGAAATGCAGTTGAGACAAGACCCGAGTCCTGACGTAAAAATATTCATCATGGTTCTACCACTCTTTAACTCCATGACCTTGAACAAGTTATCTTCCCTCTATGAACTTCTATTCTCTCTTTGGTAAAATAAGGACCTTGCAAGGCTTCTGTGAAGACAAAAAGTAATGTATGCACAGCAGCAAATATCAAGTTGATCCTTAGTAGGGATCCAAAAAAATTAGAGGATTAGTTGAAGGTAAGATGTGAATAGTGGAGAAAGAAATGCCAACACTCATCTTTGTTATGTGTGTTCATAGTTTGGCCTTCAGTGTTTTCCTGATGTTGAATGAGTCTGAGATTTCAGGCTTGTCTTTGTGAAACTAACCCTGAACTAAAAGTGGAGATAGATCTTACCCTTTAAAATAATCTTTTCTTTCCTTTAGAGCTGTCTTGCTTATGTTGTCCTTTTTACTTGCATTGTGGCTGACCCTATTAGGACAGGAATGGGATCTTGCAGGAGTTTGGGTTACTTTTGGGGTGTAAAGGAAAAGTTAAAGTAAACAAGGATTCAACAGCCAAGTCTATGGTTGATTTCACACAATGTTCATGTCCTCCTGACTTTCAGTCCTGTGCCTGAGCACTGGATCGTGCTTCCTGTCCAAGGGATGTAATGTTAGTGGTGGTGCAGAAGCGAAAAGCAGAAGCTGCTCTCCCACAGGCTGCCAGCTCTTGCCCAGCTAATTTCCACAGCAAATCTTTTTAATTCAGTCTCTTTGAGAATACTTTTTTAAAGCACTTGAATCTTAGTAGTTGCGCTTGTAGATTCTCCTACCCATGGAGTGGTAACTTTTAAAAGGAAAGATCCTGCATCAGGTGAGATCAAAGATTTTAAGAATCCCTATCAGCCAGTGAGAGGTCTGTAGTGAGCCCTGGTAGCATCCTGTTCTATGAGAAACTGTGGCTCATTGAGCAATTTCAGGAAGGCATCTGTGGGCTTTGTTTTCTCCACCCCTGCCCCTTCCCCAATGTGAATCATTTGCTGAGTCATTCACACACATTATTTGCTGAGTCATTCACACACATCCCTTCACTTTCCCATCCTATCAGGGTGTCATTGGAAAAGTGGTTGTCTGCCTTGTTAGAAGAATGCTTAGTTTCTCTTTGCAGACTGAGTTTTTCTTCTGGGAAGTTTAGCTTGCTTCAATGAGTATGTGAAGTAGGGAATATGTCTTTAGAATGACAGACAGGGCTGTAGATGAAAATTACAAAATGACAGCTGCATGGGTGTGCTTGCTGTATTTACTTCCATCTCTTTGTACCTGGAAATCCTAAATATGATTAGCCTAGTAAATCCACCAGAAGACCTTGATGACATGTGGCTCCATTGATCTTTAGGTATCACTGAGGTCTCTCTCAGACCTCAGTGATACTTAAAGATCTCAGACAATACTCCAAAATTGAGTTGGTAAACTGACAGGTATGTCAGTCACCTGTCCACAAAAAGAACATATGTGTATATGTATATGTTAATGCATATGTATATATGTTTGCTTTTAGCATTTAATGGTCTTGAGCAAAGGTGAGGATTATTACTTCATTGCCAGGTTTCCTCTGTTGTATTTGTAAGCCTGCAGAGCTGTACCATCCAAAGTTAGGAATTTAGCTCTTTGGCCACTAATTTACAATATTTTTTTTGCCTCAGAATGACTATGAGTAATCATTACAGTAGTGTAGTCCAGTTAGGGTCATTTACTTGCAAGGCAAGAGGAAGCTACAACCAATGAGTTCTTGATAGTGCTTTTTATTTATTTTTGAAGGAAAAGTTTAGAGTAGTTTGTGTGATGTAACCCTAAAAATTACAAGCCACTGGCACAATTCCTTATGACATTCCAAATTAAACATTGCCCATTTGCTGCTAGGACACACACGAGTCACTTAAGAGTCTGGACAATCAGAGTGCAGACTTTTTGGAACCACACCTTGCATCATCATAACATGGTAATTTCCCCCTGGTCATTCCACTAATAATATTTTTTTAATCTAGGTAAATGCTACTTGAGTAAATGGTGAATGATGGGATCTTGGAATGCAATTCTAATAATGTTCATTGCAAAAGGAACTTTACTGTGTTGATTCAGAAGTGAATGAGAGGGTTTGATGGTGCTTGCTTGGTCATCTTGTCAGTCACTGAAGTTCATGATTTAACGGAGCTGAGTTTGTTTTGTGGGGAGGGTCATGGGGAATTCTCCCAGTGTACCCTTCTTTGTCAAACTCCTGGGGACATACACCTTACATCAAGTTAGTTCTCTTTCCTTACCCACTACTTCTAGGAGATACTTCTGCTTTGCTTATTAGTATCTCCTTTCCAAATTTAACCTCTTTTCTATGCTCATCCAATGTAGTTCAAGTTCATGACTCTAGGAACGAAGAATTTGATATTCTGGCCTGGCTACATGCCCTTATCACAGGATTCGATTCCAGAAATATGCACATTGACTAGGAAATCTCAGGATTTGCTTGGGTGCTATCATATCACTACTGTAGATCTGATAAAGAACTTTCTCCAGAAAACTCCCCCCAACTCCTTAAAAGAACAGGTAGTGATTTTTATTAATGATCAGGATCATCTCTGGCCTGATAGTACAAGTAACATTCTGTTATTTTTACTGAATGTATTCTGATTCAGGGAATTGCTATTCCAAAACAGCATTATAAAAATAATTCAATTTGGGGCTGGACAGATTGCTTAGTCAGTAAAGTGCTTGCTTTCTAAGCATGAAGAGCTGAGCTTTTATAATCCCAGTACTTGGGAGGTGCAGACAAGTGGATTCCTAAGGCTTGCTGGCCTGCTATTCTAGCTTACTTGCTGAAATCCAGGCCACTGAGAGATCTTGTCTCATAAGAAGTGGATGGAAAGCCAGGCATGGTGGCACATGCCTTTAATCCCAGCACTTAGAGAGACAGAGGTAGGAGGATCGCCATGAGTTACAGGGCACCCTGAGACTGCACAGTGAATTCCAGGTCACCCTGGCCTAAAGCAAGATGCTACCTCAAAAGACCAAATAAATAAATAAAGTGGACTTCAGGTTGTCTTCTGCCTTCACACATATGCACATGCACACACGTGCACTCACCCACAAATGAGCATGCTGTGTGTACATGTGCACACACACACTCCCACAGAAAGTAATTTAAGATGGAGATATGGGGTTTATAGGGAAGTATTAGAGCAGCTATTCTCAGACCTGAGTGTGCATCACTCAGGCATATCACCCCTGGAGGGCTTCTGAAATGCCCCACCTCTGGTTTTATCCTGTTACTCAGGAGCATACCTTAGAAATTGCATTTTTAGCAAGTTTCTGACTCTTGTTCTGTGGGGTAAGAGGTCACACTTTGCTCATTGGCCTGAGGTGCTGGTAGAAGATGATTTTGACGCTGAATTAAAATCGAAAGTATTGTTAAAATGTGGGATACAGACAAAATATAGCCTAGTTCTGCTCTCTTTTCTGGTGATAGAATGCTCAAATTCACCACATTTAACCAGAAAAGGAATTTGTGGATTAAATCACACAAATGTCCCAGGATATGGAAGACAAGGTTTAGCACACAGGATTTTTTTTTGCCTCTCTAAGTGTGACCTGGAGTGACTTGCAGTTTACCTGTCTTTACTACTCTAAGTAGTCCTGGTCCAAATCTCGAAAGTGGTGACAGTTTCACCCTGACTCTGGAAGGGTGGAACTGGAAGCAGACTGTAGTCACTTGACTGAATGTTTGGGTTGAGAAACAGGGTGATGGTGGTTTGGGGCATGTCCACATGACTGAATTGTTTTTCACAGAATAAAACTTGAAATATGACTGTCAGCTTGTTTTCCCATCTTTAATGAATTCCAGACAGTGTGTAGAATGTGTGAGCTTCCAAAACAAGAGGGGCAGAATGCCTGGGACTAGCCAGTGTCTGTTTCGTCACATGTAAGGCTGTCCCAACAGCAGAGCCTTTCCTTTTGTTCTAAACCTTAGCAAGCTGCTCCTTCCTCTGCTGGTGTGAGACTGTGGGACTGTGAGAGGAAGGGCAGGGACAATTTTGGGTCAGACAAATAATGCCCCTAAAGAAACTTCCAGGCCCCTTATTTATCAAAAATGTAACCTGCCCTTGTATTTTTTTTTAAATTTTCTTTTGCTGCCTGCTGACCTCCAGTGGAAGAGCTCTGATCTGTTCTTCCAGTAAACTGGATAGGATTGTAAACAGTCTCTGAAGTCTAAATGTAGGAGAAAGGTAGATTTGAACTTACATTCCAGTTTGGCCACTGACTAGCTGAGTTTCTCTAGGCAAGTTATTCTTGAGATTTCTGTTTCAATACAAAACTGTAATATGGCCTGATTATAGAGTAATTATGTTGATTAAAAGAAGTATGTAAGGAGATAGCTCAGTCAATCTCACAAGCAAGAGGACCTGAGTTTGACCCCAGTTCCTAAAATGCTAGGCATAGTGGCACACACCTGTAATCCTGCCCTGGGGAGGTGGAGACCAGAGGATCCCTGCAGCTCACTGGCCAGCCAGCCTGGCCTCTTGGCTGAGCTCCAGACCAATGAGAGATCCTGTCTCAAAGGAGGTGGATAGCATTCCCGAGGATTGTTATCTGCCCTCTACACCTGCACATACATGAACACACACATACATACTTAAATTTAGAAACTAAAAATAAATAAAATGGAAATGTGCCCCAAACCTGGCTCTTAGTCCCCCATCTGGTCACCTTCATATCTATGGCATCAGTGAGGGTTTTGACTTGAAGTGAATTTTCAGTTTCAAAACCTTAATAAGGAAGGACTACCTCAGGGCAGTCTGCAGGAAAAACAGCAGATCCATGGAAGAGAAGAAGCCCTAACCCATCCCAAAGTTGGATACGTCGGCATCAGGATCTTTGAGAGGTGATGCAGGTCACATAGTGGGGAATGGTGGGGTGCCTCAGAGGATGGCTAGAGTATTTACAGTGCAAGGCATTAATGCTGTTGCCTGTTGCTGGCACAGCCTTTTCTTGATCAGCGTGTTTCTTTTCATCATAATTATGGAGCATGGCTGGGTGGAGCGTGCATGGGTAGAGGCACTAATTGAGGTTGTGCAATACCAAGGCAGTGCCAGTGTGCAGTGCTATTGCTGTATCTGTGCGGGGATCTCTGATTCCTAACTGTCCATGGTGACTTGCTGCTTTCTCATGGGCTAGCTAGTACCACAGACCCCTGGTTTGCATATGTGTGTATCCATGTTTGTGGAGGACAGACATTGACATCAGGTGTCTTCCTCACCTTATTCATTGAGGCAGGGTCTCTCACTTGAACGAAGGGCTTGCTGACTTTTCTAGTCTAGCTAGCTAGCTTGCCTTATCTCTGGAATTCCTTATCTCTGGGATTACAGAAAGGCTTTCATGCCCACCTGGCATTTATGTGGGTATTAGGGATCCAAAGTCAGATCTTCCTGCTTGTGTGGCAAGTGCTGTACCCACTGAGCCATTTCCCCAGCTTCCTTATCACAGCCTCTTTATGTAGTCATATTTATCCAGCACTGACCAGAACACCCTATTTTCATCAACCTCAGGATCTTCCTGTCTTTCATTTTTCTAGGCTGTTTCCTTGGTAATAACACCATATACCTTATAAGTTTACAATCTGGGTTTAACAAGTTCTCCTTCACCAATATGATGGCTTTTCCTGACCATCACAACTTTTCTCTCTCAAAAGCTGTGGCTAAGCCAGTCTCTAGTACCCTGAGGAGTAACCATGGTTTTTTTGGAGAACAGTGCCCATTACATGGTAGGTATATATGGAGGTCTTACCAGGGTTGCCTACCTCATGGTTTTGGTGATGTGATGAGATGCTGTCTAGAGGAATGGTGTGATGGAACCAGGCATGGTGGAGCACACATGTAATCCCAGTACTGCAGAGGCTGAGGTAGGAGGATCTGGAATTCTAGACCAAACTAAGCTATATAATGAGGTTGTCTCTTGGAACACCAAAGGAACCTGAGCTGAAAGAGAACCTAGGCTGCACTAGGCGGGAACTGCTGGTGTCAGGATTGCCGCCGCTGGCACTCACTGCACTGGGTGATTGTCCATCTTCACCTAGTGCTTCAGCTTGTGCTATTTCTGGTGTCTTGCAATTAAGATGTAGGGATTCACATGAGAATGGGAGAAATGGAAAATTACAGTCATATTTATGTACCCATCACTTTTACATGGCCTAGAATTCAAGAATGAGTGGGAAATAGTCAGGTAGCCAGTTAGGGGGAAACAAAAAGATGTAATACCGCCTGCCTGCTCCAACAGAACCAGAATTAGGACTCTGATCCAGTCTCATCCAATCAACTCTCTTTCACCTCCTACTCAGGTGTGCTGGTCTCTTCCTGAGCCCAGACCAATCAGCTCTCTCTCTCAGACTTCCCTGGGACTGAGGGTCAAGCCCACACAATAAGATTATAAGTAGATCCTTACCAGGTGGGCAAGGCTTATTTTCAGCTTTTTACCTTTCCTGAATTTCAGTTCCCTGCTCTGGTTAGCCCACCTCATCTTGACCCCACTGGGCTGAGATGTGTGTGTGTGTGGGGGGGGGAAGCTGCTACTCCCATGTGGGCTCTCTACCCCCGCCTGCCTTCCACATAGCAGGAACTCTGTACTTTTCTTTTTTCGTCTCATAAAGTCTCTTTTAAGTTTTACCTTCTGGTCTATGGATTTTAATATTTTGAATTCATAAGACAAGTATCTGGGGATACCCTAAATTTTGTTGGTGAATTTGCATTAGCAAGGAGCCTCCAAACTCCCATTATACAATTACATTCTTCATCACTTACCAGCTCCTGTATAGTTAATTTTGAAATGTGTGGCATATCCATAGCAAAGATTTTTAAAAATATATTCATGAGAGAGAGAGAGAGAGAGAGAGAGAGAGAGAGAGAGAGAGAGAGAGAGAGAGAACAAAAGAAGCAGATTTAGAGAGAGAGAGAATGGATGCACCAGGACCTCCAGGTCCTGCAAACCCCAGACACAAGCGCCACCTTGTGCATCTGGCTTTATGTGGGCACTGGGTAATGCAACACAGGTCATTCTGCTTTGCAGGCAAGTGCCTTAACTGCTAAGCCATCTCCCCAGCCCATAGCAAAGTTATTGAACTGGTATACAGACAAAAATCTTCTAGACCACTTCCCTCAAATGTCAGTTATTGGGTGGATGCGTAGGAATGGGAACACAATTAATTATCAAAGAATGGGATATAGCTTCTACCAGAAGAAGCCAGTCACATATCCTTAAAAGCATACGTAAGATTCTCCATGCAGTGTTTCTCCAAATACTTTCAGTCTTGTTCTGTCTCCTGGGGAATCAAACTCTATTCTGAGTATTATGAAGAAATAAGGGAAGGGAAACTTTTCTTCTTTCCTAGGTTGGAAGTGCACACACTGAAACAAACATGCATTGAGCCAGGAGTTTTGGGAAGAAAGCTAATGTATTTGGAGAGAATGGAACCCCTGAAGAGCTGATCAGAATGGTCATGTCTGAGGGGTTTCTGAATCCTCAGCTTTAGTGAGAGAATGAAATTTGTTGTGTGGGCTGCAGTTAGACTTCTGAGATTGAGTTAGGGCTGGAGCCAAGTATTAGTGACAGAGAAAAGGTAGTTTTGTAAATGATCAGAGTAGATTTGTTTCTTGGGCATTGACTGGGTGGGTACATCTGAATTTCTGTGGGTACTGGGGAATAGAACCTGGGTCATTAGGTTTTGCTGGCAATCACCTTAACCGCTTGAGCCCTCTCTCCAACCCTGGAATAGATAAATTTTTTAGTCATGTCTAACATCCAGAGTACTGACTGGCCACCAAATCTTGGTTGAACAAAGAATGACGAAAATGGACAGACTTTCAGGTTTGCTCCAAGGTTTCAACAATGTTTGGGAACTCTTAGGCTCTGGCAAATGTGAAAGAAATTCTTTCCATTTCCTCTTATTAGCTGATTAGTTGGGTTTTCCAAGGCCTCAGTTTTGTCCTTTATAAAATGAGGCCAATAGAAGTTCCTTCCTGGGACAGCAGCGAGGGCTATAGAAGATAAAACATACAATTATTTCTGGTAGTTAAGTTCTATAAAGCCGCTGCAAACATTGAATCAGTGAATACTGAATCACTGCTACTAGGGGGATGATGAGGTCATTTCCCGAAAGCCTCTGGGCTCAACATTTTTGTCAATCAATGAATAATTTTGTTCATGTGTGTTTCTGCTCCAAAACAGCTTATTATCGAATATGTGTTATTGATTATGAAAATTGAATTAGTCAACAATACTGTAACTCATGTCTGATGCCTCTTCACACCTCTATTTCCTTCATGGGGTACATGGCACCTGCCCTTTTAGTGCCTCATCAATATGCCTGGGCTATTTTAGATAGCAAAATTACAGCACAAAGCACAAAAATGCAAACATTGTGGCTCTGATTTGACTGGGAAAAGGACACTTGATTATAGTGTCTCTGAGTACTGAGATAGAAGACCTATCATCACCTTGTTTGACCTCAGTGTCCAGAATGCATGCATCGGGCTACTTACATCTCTTCCTATTAGCTGTCATGGGTCTTTGGCTGAAGAGTCCAGAAGAAAACAGATACACAGCTTTGCAGTGTGAATGTAGGCATGTTTTGGTGTACAGAGGCCCAGCTCACTCAGGGCCTAGAGTTTAAAGGTGGTGATTTTGATTTTCCTCATAAGTGGAAATTAGCATATTCTGGTTATCAGCATCATGAGTGCTTGTTGTTAGGAGTGCTTGGAATTTGCTTAGAAGGAAGGAGAGGAACTGTTTTCAGTGGCCGGAATTTCTTAGGTACTGAACAGACCGTTTAACAAGAAACCTTATAGTAACAGCAACCACAGCAGCATGAGCATTTGTAAAGACCTCATTACAACCGTGTCTTGTGTTGTGTTTTGGCTTATTTTTTCATGTCCAGTGTCCTTAATACTATAAAAAGAACAATTGTGATGTGATGTGATGTGTGTGTGTGTGTGTGTGTGTGTGTGTGTGTGTGTGTGTGTGTGTATCTTATTCCTGAGTTAAGGATAATTACCTATATTATTTTGCCCTTCCCCTCCAATTTTTCTGTGTTAGAAATTTGAGGTAGTGGAAATAGAAGGAATAAATAATTCTCTTTTTGTTTGCTTGTTTTTATATAGTGTCTCTCTCTAGTTCAACCTGATCTGGAACTCGCTCTGTAGCCCAGGCTGGCCTTGAAGTCATGGTAATCTTCCTATGTCAGTTTAGGTGCTGGGATTAAAGGCCTGTGCCACCATGCCCAGCTAATAATTCTTATCTAGGTGAATTTTAAATACCTTAAGATACCAGGTATGGTGTGAATGGTGTGAGATGTTTAAAATGTTTAAAATATGATGTAATTTGTGATGTTGGCACAATCTCATTTTATCAATGAAGAAGCAAAAGTTTGCCTATCTTAAATCACTCAGAAAAGGATGGCACCAGGGTTTAAACCTGAGATCATCTGACTTGAGAGCTTACCCCTTTTTCTACCATGCTACCTTGGGTGGCTATTGGTTGCATTGGGTTGGGGGGGCAGGGAGAGGCAGGGTAGCAAGTGACCAGGGATGGAAATGCATGTTGATTTTGGAATGAACAGAGTGCTAGGCTTCTGATGAAGTAAAGACCAGAGACTAGGGTGTGGTTGGACATCTGAGTCCAAGATCAACAGACATGTCTATTACAGGTGCTAGCAGCATGCCTGGCTGCATAGTCCTTTGTTTTCAAAGCTGCTTCTGAAGAAGGAAGGGAGAAAAGCTGTGAAGGCTCCCAGAAAGGTTAGCAGAAGATGGGCGGTGATAATTCATCATCCCAAGGGTGTGGTATGTAAGATGTAGCCCCCCCATCCCATCCTGGTTAATGCTCTGAATGCTGTTCCTTGATGACGTCAGCAGTCTTGTCTACACACCCATCCTGTATCCTACCACCAAGCATGTACTTCCTAACACCTTGTCTTTCACTCATTTCCCTCTTTTTTCTAGCCCAACTTGTTAATTGCTTTTCCTGTGTGTCTTCATAAAGTTGTAGCCAGTCTTTTCCATTTTGGACTGTTTATCTTTGACATGCCAGAGTTCTTGAAACATCATAATGTTGTGTAATGAGCATAACTTCTGCCTTGACATGTGGGTGTTAAGAGCATTAGTCATTGCAAAGTATTGAGTTAAATATTTTCAATAAAAGGATTTAATGATCTAACAGAGAGGAAGAAGTTATAAAAATCCTAGTTGATGGCTTTAATGGTGAGCCATGTACTTAGTGGGTTCCATAAGTGATGAGCTGGAGTTCCATAGTATAAATGTACAAACATCCTTACTATTAATTAGAGAAAAGGAGAGAGAGAGAGAGAGAGAGAGAGAGAGAGAGAGAGAGAGAGAGAGAGAGAGAGAGAGGAGAGATCAACAATGAAAAAAGGACTCCATTGTTATATATACCAAGAAAAACATAAACTCTCCAAGTTTCCAGTGCTTTTACTTCCTGATTCTTTATCTCTCATGTATCTTTAACTCTAATGTTAAAGACTTCTGTGAGACATTATCAATAAGGATTTCTGGGCCATGTCTTTGCTTTGTAATAATGATCCTCTTTGGAGGGACTTCGACAAATTGTTCACAAGACTTTCTGAGAACCAGGGCTTTTTCGAGCAAATGAAATATGTCTGCACCTACAGAGTTGGTTGTGTGAAGAGTTTTGGGCCGCATTACTCATTGTGCATGCCGTCCTGGTTTATCTCTACAAGCATCTCTCCATGGCAGGAGGTTGACTTCATCTCTCCGTGTCTCTGGGCATCTAAAGGTGGTAGAGGGAGAGACTTTTAGGCTATCCATAACCTCCTACCCCATGGACTGACCCAGTTTGCCCACGGAGGAGGATATCCATCTGATTGGGGACAGGGAAGAGGGAAATCAGGGAACTGGGGACACCAACACATTATTTGCTCATTCAGTGTATGTAAATATGGATAATAAGGATATATTTTATTAAAAAAATAAAGGTGGTAGACTAGGTACATAGCTTTGCTCACTATTGGGGAGTGTGTGGTGGTCTCTGGCATTCTGGAAATATGGTCTAGGTGAGAACATTCATTCAGTAATCATTTTGTTAGGTTTGAGATTGGAATGGGAGACCTCATTGAGTGCTAACACTTTTTTTTTTCTTTACCAGAAATCTTCAATTGTTCTGGTAAACAATTTCTGAGCTATGTAAACTTTTCTTTCCTAGAAAGTTTTCGAACAAGGGAAATTGTTTTAAATCACAATGGAGATGGCAAGTACAGTGTCTGTGGCTACTTGTTGAAAATGTCTCAATACCTGATATTTTCTCTTCTCATGTGGCATCTGGTACAGATTGATCATGATTTTCATAATCTAACTGGTTATTGGGTTTGTGAAGGGGAGATTTTCTGTCCTCAGATTCCTTTGCATTCTTTCCTTGTAGGGATTATTGATCTCTTGTCATGTGTAAGGAGCTGAATTTATTTGCTGTCATTATTCACCAACTCTATCTATAGATAAGGATGCAGTTTTGAATGAGAGCCCAGTAACCTGTTGATGTCAAGTCTGTTTTACCTTTTATGATTACCATCGTTAGCACCTCCCTCCTTCCTGGCTGAATTCCCTGTCATTTTAAGTAGGCAGCAATTACTGGTTTGCTAAAGAAGCCAGCTCCTGCTGCCAAGGATCCTATTAATTATCACTCTATCTCTAATTTAGCCTTCCTAGTTTTGAGAGAAGGCGCATGCGAGCGTGTGGCAGAACGGCTGCCCTGCCATCGCATCTCTGTAATAATCTCCTTTCTGAGCCGGTCAAGTGGACCCAAATGTTCAGCCAGAGGGCCAGGGTGGCCCTGGTGAGTGTCCTCCTTCTGTCTTCTGTGGCTTGGACGATCCGGGTTGTTGGGGTTGGTTTGCTTTGCCTTCTCATTCTGACCTGAGTACAGGCTAAGGGTGGGCTTTATGCTGGGAATTCAGACCTTTTTCTAATCTGCTCCTGAGCCGGAAAGAGGCTCCCTGAAAACATGTAAGGCTGCTTTCTCTGCCAGCCAAGAGGAGACCATGGAATTAACCGTGTGCCTGTCTTTGAGAAGGTAATAATGCAAATGATTACCAAGGCAGCTCAGTTTGCGGGGCCTGGTATAGCACGTGTTGTGTGTTTTGTTTTGTTTATTTAAGGGGAGTCTCAGTGTCTGTTCACTCATTTCAGTGAATGCTCCTCACGAGCATTCGGTGGGCTTGGGGCGTTTATGCTTCCTTTCCACTTTTTGAAATGGGATTCTGGGCACTGCTGGTGTTCACCGATAGAAGTGGCTCACTGCAGAGTGACTTAATTTTCCACGTTCTCTCCCCCCCCCACCCCCTGCTTCTTCCCCTCAGATGACTGTGCACTTGCACTTCTGTCATCTTTGCTGGCTCACATAGAAATGCTGATGTCACTGGATTTCTTAAATTACAGCTGGTGGGGATTAACAGAAATGGGAAAAAGAGTACCACTTCCTCATTTTGATGTTTTCTGGACTCATTATTGTCCTTTCAAGTCTGCTGGGAGGATAGGGACTTGGAAACAGATTCTCTGTGTCCAAGTTCAAAATGCAGTTTTCATGTTCTCTGTGATTCTTCAAAGATGATTTAGTAGTTCGGCTGGTGCTCTCATTTGCCCTTTAATAACCCCAGACAGACTTGTCACTTATGATTTTGAAATTTGGACTCCTTTCTATCCTGGCTGAAGGGTTTTTGGATACTTCCCTTAAGTAAGTTTCCTTATATAGAATATTTTTTACTCAATATAATTTCAACAGCTCCAGCCTGTTTCTGGTATTAGGTGAAGGGTTCTGATTAGTTTTATTATTTTTCAGTCTTTTCTTCTCTGTGGGATGCTAAGCTCTTCCCCTTGTTTGCTTGCTCAGAGTGTTTGTTGAAGTGTAGGGTGCTGAACACCCTTCATTGTTTTGTTTTGTTTTTTTTTTTTTTTTTTTTTTCTGTCTAGTAGCTGGTGGGCTGGGCCTCTGGCTTTCTCCCCTCTTGTTTGGTGGTTTGAGGGATGGCTGTATGAACCTGAGAGTTTTCTGGGCTTTGGAGGCCACCTGGAGTGAGCACGGAGGATGGGCCAGCCCTGTTTGGCTCCATTGATTGAACTGCAGTCCCGTGGAAGCAGAAATAGAAAGGGTTCAGCATTTGCACTTTCCTCTGCTGGGATTTTTTGCTTATTTTGTGTATTTAGAAAAAGCAGCCGTTTGCAAACTGCTGACTTACTATTTTCCCTGGAATGGAAACCATTTGGATTATTTCAATGACTTTTAGCTAAGATTTGTTTGTTCACAGTATTAGTTTTGTTTTCTGGTGTCCTGTTTAGAATAAAACCAGAATGTGTCTTTTTCTTTTATGGAAATAAGTGCAACTTGTTGCCATGGAATTTTGCAAGCCAACATGAATTTGAAAAAAATTACGTTTACTCCACAGAGTAAAATAGAAAGTCTTTAGTGAAAATTATAGATATTGTAAATATTTCCTTTTGGGGTCATTTTTTTTTTTTTTTACTAAAATAAGATTTTTGAGTTGCTCCTTTTTTCCTAGTTAAATTAATTTCTCAGTTTTAGAAAGAGAGGCAAGACTAGACTACTATTCAGAGAGCATTTAGTGAAAGATGGTGATGACATTTTTACTATTGTCTCTCATAAAATGAAAGTAGTTTAACTTTCAGGTGTAAAGTTTGGATATAGGATAAGAATACAGTTTCATTATTCTGAGAACTGTTAAGCATTGGTTTAAGTTTCTGAGGATGAGTTATGTTTGTTTAACCTGTGGAATTTTTTTTTTTCTTGACATGATATCTGTACATGCTTAGCTACTTTCTTCCTGATGTTGTGGTGGCATTTGAATTGAGATTTTGGAATGGAATAATTCTCTGGGAAATATTTACAGTGTCATTGCTGAGTTTTTGATTAAATGTGAGTTTAAAATATTTGGGTAAATAGAATAAAGAGAGGAAAGGAAGTAGTTATGAATAGGATAGATTACGTGGGATAAAGATTTTTTTTTTTAAAGTTTTTATATTTAGGAAATATCACTAAATACAACAACAACAAAAAGGGAATTTAGGTCTAGATGGCTCAGCAGTTGAGTGTGCTTCCTGCTCAAGAGTGAGGGCCTGTGGGCACTTGAGACTGGCTGACTTCAAATCTCTGGACACCATGTAAAACAGCTGGGTATGGTCACATGTGCCTCTAACTCCAGCCCCTCAGAGGAGCACAGACCCAAGAATCTTCAGAGCCCCACCAGCTCCAGAAGTAGTAAAAGAGACTGTGGCTCAAAACAAGACCATACAAGAGCTATGAAGCGAGACCCATGCCACATTCCACTCTGGCTTCCACAAGCCAGTATATGGGGTACCAAGATACATATGCATATATCACACAGACACCACACACACTACATTACACACATATATACACACCAAAAAAGGGGGAATTTAATAGCTAAGAGAAGGTGGGGATTGAAAACACGCCAAGCTATAAGAGGAGCTGTGGATTAGGCCTTAATTAAACTATAAATTTCACTCAGTTATTGACCATGAATGTTTTTCTTTATTTTCTTCCTCCAAATAGCATGATGATAGACTTCATAATTTCTTAGTAAATGTGGAACAAATGAATGAACACATTGGGAGGCCTGGTGGCAGGTTCAGCTGTGGAATAACTAATTGTGGGACCTTGGGTTATCATTTATAAGGAATCTGTTTCTTCCTTTGTACAGCCAAGTGTCCTAGGTCAGGGATGATTGGATGGGATCCTGTCACTCCTTCCCTTCCCTCTCCATGGCAGGTATTGTGGAAACCTTTCCTGGGTGCCCAGCTGGAGTATTGGGTCTTTCTGACCTCGGTACTCTAGGGTTCTACTACTCATTAGTCTGAAAGGGGGAGTGCATTTGCTATGTTATATGTACCGTCTCTCTGTGGTCTCTTCCAGTGGTTCTTTGATTGGGGTTTTGGTACCTCAAGCCCTGTTAGAAGTCAGAATGTTCTTGGAAACTTCTTGGCTATCGCTTAAACAACTGTGATGGAATTAGCATCTACCATCTCTCTTATTCAGAATTCCTTTTTTTTTTTTTTTCTGATTGAACTCAGTCCATAGCCCAAGGCAGTATTCCTCCAATGGAGTATGAGATCTAGAGATGACTAGATCCATACCTCTTACTTTTACTCTTTGAAGCCAATTTTGCATATCTAGCATATCAGATATCTAATGCATTCTACACTATACCTGCTAGTAATGAAATTGTTGACCCATGAGACTGGGAATATGGCTGAGTGGTTAAAGTGCTTGCTTACATGCATGCCTGCCGGCTTGAGTTCAATTCCCCAGTAGCCACGTAAAGCCAAATGTAAAAACTGTAATCCTGATGTGCTTCTGGCAATGAGAGGCACAGCCAGGAGAATCCAGAAGCTCACAAGCCAGTGAGCCTGGTGGATTCAGCAGCAAAATGAAGAGAGGCCCTGTCTCAAGCCAGGAAGGAGAGGATAAACATCCAAAAGCTTGTTCTCAGATGTCCACACATGCACATGGTGCACACACATGCACACACATACACAAAAAACAATCGCCTATTCTGTAGGACACAGGCTATTCCTGTAAGTAGCTAGATCTGTAACTTTTCCTTTGGAACTCAAAGCTGTAAAGGTCATCTTCTGAGGGAACATGGAGGAACAGCCTGCAGTGGGAGCTTGAATTTATTCTTGGAAGATAAGTGCTGAGCAGATGAGAGACAAATATGAGAGGTAGAAGCCCAGTAGAATGCACTTTCAGCCTCCCTGGAGCTCCAGGGAGCATGGCTGGCTTGGTGTAGAGAAAGAGATCCCTGGCTGCCTCAGGAAAGATGGGCAGGAACATTGCTCAATCTACTTAGTATTCCAGAGACTGGTTAGGATGGTTCCAGCAGAGCCACCTTTGTGAGAAATGGGGCAATACATCCACTGTGCACTCCTGAAGATAGGCTGTGCTTGCAAGAAAATCTTGGTCCCAGATTTCAAGGGCAAAAGTACAGCTGTGTGCATGCTGGTTGTTAATGCTAGTTCAATGATTGCCCATTCATTCATTAATTTACTTATTCATTCATTCATTTTTGTTCATTTATCCCATAGTCACTTGCCTCTCTGTACCCATCACTGGAAAATGCCTGGTGAGTAGAGTAGATATGGGAAAGCCTGTGTTCTAGGTGTAAGACATGACCAGGAAAACCCACAATTAATTATAGATTTCTGTGTAGTCTTTTTTTTTTTTTCAAGGTAGGATCTCGCTCTATCCCAGGCTGACCTGGAATTCACTAGGTAGTCTCAGGGTGACCTTGATCTCACAGTGACCCACCTACCTCTGCCTGCCTAGTGCTGGGATAAAAAGCATGTGCCACCATGCCTGGCTCTGTATTCTTTTTTTTTTTTTTATTATTATTATTTCTTTTCTTTTCTTTTTTTTTCTTAAATATATATTTATTGTCCATAATGAGTTACATTATTCATGAGGCTCTGTATTCTTGATAAGATAAAAGATACCTTGTCCCCCTCAGCAACAATACACAAGGGGGAAGGAAAAAAAAAAACAATGAAAAAGTGGCTACCTCTGGTGCAGTTCATATCCCCTATCCTATGGACAGATCCAGTATGCGCACTGAGGAAGGACCCCAGTGGGTAGGGGACAGAGAGGAGGGAAATAGGGGTACATTCACAAGATTTGCTCATACAATGTATAAATTTATTCATAACAAAGATATATTTTTTTAAAAAGAGCATCATTCTAAGTGTCTGTCTTGTTCTCTGGCCACCTGCTTCTTCCCGCAGCTAATGTATAGTCTGATAGCATGCATACTCTATGTAACAAGGTGTGGAGAATAATGTGAGGTTGGCAGATAAAGTCTGCAACTTACAATGTACATACCTGTGTACAAGCATTAGGTGTGCACAGAGCCCACCTAATTAAAGACACCTGTCTTCATTATAGGCATCTAGAATCAAGCATTTGGGATTTTTATAGATGAATCTGCTCCAGGTGAAGTTCCAAACATTTCCCTCTGCTTTTTGAACTCTGATGTTTTCAGTGGGATAATTGTGGCAGTTTGGTTCCCGTGTTCTTGTGGTCTTTGCACACTTGAAACTGGCTTTGGTGTCTGCTTTACATCAGCTTCCTGGTGTGCGTTCCTGGTTCTACCAGCATTTGGGGTTTTGTGTTCTGCCGCAAGAACTGGTGTCAGGACCGCAATGCTGATAGACATTAGTTAGTGCCATATTGTAAAGTGATGTTTTGTTACAGAAATGGCAATAACAATCAGTTCTCCCGCCCACTAGGAATGTTCCCCGGGGTCCCCATCCAGTTCAGAGTCACTTGTAAAAATACAGAATCATCTTCAATTGGATGGATCTGATGACAATTCCTAAGTAGACAGTCTAGTTTCAAGGGTTGTACTTTGAAGGTGAAGCCTTTGAACTTACTCTACAGCAATGACAACTGGGTTGATGAGAGAGAGTTCACCTCTCTTATTTTGCATGTCTGGGGAAAAACAGTAGATGGTTGTAGATAAAGCTGGAGTCAGACTGTCTTAGGTTTGAATCCAAGCTATACTTACCAGAAGCTGTTGGAGTCTAGGAGAATTACTAGGGCTCTTTTTTCCTTTACCTGTGAAATGAGGTGGTTAAGCATGTTTGACCTTTGTTCAACCTGCCTGGGTTTGCATGTCTGTTCTGTTCTCTTGTGTGACATTGGGCAACTTGTTCTCTTTGTATCCTAATTGTCTTATCTATACAATAACAATGATGTTGGTGATAATAATAATAGTCTCTACCTCATAAGAATATGTTGAGAACTAAATGAGATTATGTGCACAAAGGCCCTTGCACATAGCCTGCTCATAGTATACCCTGCTCAGCCTCCTTCCCAAATTCCCTTTTCCCCATTAGAATGGCTGACCTGGAACTTCAAACAATCTTCCTGTCTCTTCCCTATTTAGCACTGGCCAGGGTTATTGGCATGTACAACCATGCCTGGCCTTTTATGTGTGGGTGAGGGCTCCACTCTGGTATTCCTATTTGTGTAACAAGTACTCTTGTATTTATTTATTTATTTATTTATTTATTTATTTATTTATTTAATTTTATTGAGGCAAGGTCTTACTATGGCTTAATACTCATTATGTAGTTCAGGCAAATGAACTCCAGATACTTGTTCTACTTTGTGTATCTGGCTTTATGTGGGTAATAGAGAATTGAATCCAGGCCATCAGGCTTTGCAAACAGGTACTTTAAGCCACTGAGCCATTTTCCTAGCCGCCTTAAAACAAAAACAAAAACAAAATAACTGATTGTTATTGCCATTTCTGTACCAAAACATCACTTTACAATATGCCACTAACTAATGTCCATCAGAGACTAACCTTTAGACTTAGTCTCAGTAATAGAATCTTTAGGTAAGAGATAATTGCTAGACTACATATTGAATGTTCAGTTAAATTTGAATTTTTGATAAAGAAAAGATTTTCATTTTAAGTATATTCCAATATTTTGTGGCATTCTTAGATACAAATATTATTTCTTGATTTTTAAAACTTTTTAACTTTTTTTTTAATCTTTATTATCCAAAATTAGATACATTGTATGAGCAAACATTGTGTTGGTATCCCCATTTTCCTCCTCCCTGTCTCCAATCCACTGGGTATCCTCCTCAGTGGGCACACTGGATCAATCTATGGCATAGTGGGTTATGGATAGCACAGGAGGCAGCCACGTGTCCCCACTTTGTATGTTGTTGCGGAGGGGGGCAATGTCTCTGGATATTCTCCCCCACCATGGCTCTTACATTCTTTGCACCGCCTCTTCCGCTCAGTTTCCTGAGTCATGATGGGTGAGTTTTAAGTCTGCTTTATTGTTGAAATCTTAAGGGTCTCTGTGCTTCTACTTTAGGTTGTGTTAGAAATTGTCAGCGTCTGTCTCGCTGACTTATCTTGGGTTGACTGCTTGGCTGTGGTTATAGGTCTCTTGCTTATCCCACCACTCTCTCAAAGGTTTCAATTGGGGCCTACTCAAACATATTTCAAGGTTTTAAAAGTATCTATTTATAAGCAGAGGAGAAAGAGAGAGAGAGAGAGAGAGAGAGAGAGAGAGAGAGAGAGAGAGAGAGAGAGAGAGAGAGAATAAGAAAATGCATGTGCTGGGGCCTCTAGCTGTTGCAAAGGTACTCCAGATGCATGCACTGCTTTTTTTGTGCATCTGGCTTACATGGGTACTGGGGAAATGAACCTGGGTCATTAGGCTTTGCAGGCAATTGCCTTAACCACTAAGCAATCTCTCCAGCCCTATTTCCTGATTTTTAAATTTAGCTGGGCACAATATACTTTTACCTGCTAAATCCCTAGTTTGTGAGTAAAATTTATCTTTGTACTCTTATTCATGTTTTCCTCCCAGATATATGTATATATTCACATATTTTGTGTGTAATATATATGTATATATGAATGCTATGGAAACAGTGAATATGTATTACACATATGAGTGCTTATGCAAACATTGAGTAAGACTCTTGGAATATGAGCATAACAAGAGCTATACAAATTTGTAGTACTATTTCATAGTACACCCTGTAACTAGTCAGATTCATTATATGTGTGTAAGCAGTGGGCCTACCACCTTGAGATCACCTTGAGATCATGTTGACATTTGAGTATATAATGTGATGTTGCTTGAAATTCTGAAAGGTTCTGGTGTTGTTTCTACCCAAGGGCACTATTAATAACGATGCCTTAATGGGTAGGTATACATTCCAGGGACTCCTGAAAACCTCATCATCTTTGAAGGAAATTACCTCGTTACCCAGAGTCACCTACCGCGGGATGGTCATTCCCTATGTTTGACATGGTTTTCCTAATAGGAAAATAAACACATCCAGTGGTTAGGTGAGTAACTAGGGGTGATTTCACTGTACTTAGAATTTAAGCTGATTTCTGAGTATGTTTGGCCTTGAAGCTACTAGACTAGTTGGCGACTTTGAGATAAATGTATCTAAGACTGAGATGGTTTTTAATTCACTCAGCATTTCCTGAACAACTAATAGCATATGGGGGAGATGAACCTTAGGTTCCTTGTACTAGGATTCTACTAGGGCAAGACATAATTATGGCGAAAGGAAGAGTAAATAAAGTCAGGTCCTAAGTCAAGTAAAGCCAGTTCTAGTGGGTGGGTTGAATGCAGGTGATTATTAACTGTGGAAGCCAAGTGGAGTAGAAATACATTGTGTTAATGGTGGCTTCTTTGAGGGAACTGTTTGAGAGGACTATTCAAAGATGAGAATAACTGGGAAGTAAAATGCTCTAGCTATAGAGTTACCATTAACAAATACATGTAAATGGCCACATTTTAAAATGAATAATTTACTTATCTTAGATGTGACAAAAATATATACAGCACGCTGTGCTTGCTCACCAACTCCTAGCATGTGTGACTATTTATGGTGTTGAATTTCCAGATCAGAGACTTTGAATTTAGGTGGGTGGAGCTGGATATATGCCATGTTGGTTTCCCAAATATTTATCATGTACCTGCTATTGACATGTATGAAATGGCCATTAGACTTGGGGCAATGTTTAGGGACTGTTAGTTGGTCCCTTAGTCCAACTGAGAGATGTGCTTTAAATATTCTTCCCTCCCAGAATGAACACTTCCCAAGATCTCTGATTTGAATTGCACAGTGTCAACAGTGGGAGAATTTCATGAGAAGTCTCTTTCTTGCGAGGCATCTTGGACTTAAATGACTTTGGAGGTCAGCTTAACTCATTTCCTGTTGGGATGACACTTGTTTATTAAACTGGCCCCAGTCACAGTTAATAGGCTTAATGGTTTTGAATGGTCCCAAATGATTCTCCATCAGGGTTCCATTAATAACTGGGGAGGATACTCCAGATGGAATCCAGCACACTCAGAGCTGTTTAGGAGAGGATAGAGCAATCCTGGGTCTCCCTATGGAAGTTGAGAATCTGGAGAGAAAGTTTTAACATTCATTGCAGAAAAAGTTAAAATGTCTCTGTTATTTTTTAAAAATAAAATGTACGTGTGTATATGTGGGGGTATGAGTACATGTGTGTGCGTGTACAAGTGAAAGCCAGAGGATAACCATGGGTGTTGTTCATCAGGAATGCTACACATTTGTTTTTGGAGAGGGTTTCTCACTGGTTTGGAACTCATGAATTAGGCTAGACTGACTGGCCAGTGAGCAGCAGGGATCCACTTTCCCAGTGCTAGGATTATAGGCACACCATCACACCTGGCATATATATATTTTAAAACACGTGTTCTAGAAATAGAACTCAGGCCCTCATGCTTATAGGGCAAGCACTTTACTGACTGAGCTGTTTCCTCAGCCCATACTTTTCCTTTTTTAAAAAAATCGATTTCATGTGAAAGTAGTGCCATTTAAAATGACTCTATTCTTTAGAACTTGTTGAGACCATTCCAAATTTTCTGTCAAGAAATCTTGATGTGACAGTGTGTTCATGTTGGTTATGAGATGTAGTACCACAAACTAGGGTTGGTTAATGTCCAGTGCCTGAGTGGGATGCTGAGTTGGACATAAATTACTTTTCCATTTTCCAAGTTACATGAGTGTTAGCTGTTGTGGTTTGTGGGGGTGTCCCTCATAAAATTATGCATTCTTAATGTTTGATCTCCAGCTGATGGCAAATTGGGACTTGGAACCTTGTTGGAGCTGTGTTGTTGGGGGTGGGCTTATGGGTGTTATAGGCAGCTTCCCCTTGCTGGTGTCTGGCACACTCTCCTGTAGCTATAGTCCACCTGATGTTGGGCAGGAGGTGATGTCCAGTCTCTGCTCACACCATTGTTTTCCCTGCCATCATGGAGTTTCCCCTGGAGCCTGTGAGTCAAAATAAACCCTTTCCTCCTGTCAGCTGCTTTTGGCTGGGTTCTTTGTGCCAGTAACAGAAGCTGACTGCACAGTTGGCCTAGAAAGCTTTACATTAGAATAGAAATTAGCAAGGTGTTTAGTGATCCCTGGTATTTTATTTTCATCAGTTGGATTGGCGTGTGCCTCTCAAGTTGAGACATGTTTATGATGGATGTTTTTACTATGCCAGGCACTAGAGGGGTGAATAGAGCCTGGCACAAGCCTTTATTGGCATCTTAAACATGAAAGAACATAACTGCTTATGTACATTTGGTTCTGGCAAAATGTTATTGTTTTCCCCTTGACGACCAGGCCAAATATTATATAGTTTTAATATCTACTTTGGGTTCCTTCTGCCTTGTTTTTGACCACTCAATATCTTCCTTTATGTATCTGTCATTGAGTTATAATTGAACGTTCATGTTTTATATTTAGAATGATGCATGTAGATTCAGCTGTGCCAGCCATTCAGGCTTAATAGCAAATGTTGGCTCATGCCAGAAAGTTTTTGAAATCTGCTCTCTTTTTTTGGGGAATGCCCAATCTAAACAGGCCATCTCTTTTCATTCGTAGGCTAAGATTTCACAGGGAAGCAATTCAGCAAAGACTTCTGCTTCTGTGCATGGCAGGCCATCTTGCTTCTGATAAAAAATGTATTGGTTTCCTCCCCCATTCAGGAATGCAGCCTCAAAGGCATTTACTTTGACAAGTCTGTCACTCCTTTCCTTAGCCTACTGACTTTCTTGCAGGGTGTGAGTGAGTGTCAGGTCAGGTCAGGTCAGCCACTGTAGTGATGGTTAATGACACTCTTGCCACATGCTGTGTCCCAGGTGCTGCCAGACATTATCAGACATTTCATTGCTCTTGAAGTCTTTGGATTTGGGCCATTTTTGAACTATATCCCGCAATCCATGGAACCAGTCATTTAACTAATATTTATTGAGCTTTTATTATGTGTCAGGCACTTTTCTAGGTGTGAGGCATACAGGGTTGACCAAACTTGAAAATCCTTGTAGTCATGGAGGTTTTATGCATATATGCATGTGTGTGAATAGAAGTAAATTCATCGAGGAGAAAAACACTATGTGCTAAATGGTACAGGTATTGGAGAGAAAGATAAAGCCTGGGCAGGTTTGGAATGACTTGTAATTTAAAGCTGAGTGGACAAGGAAAGAATCACTGAGAAAATGGCAGTTGCTAAATTGTCTTTAGATGGTCAGAGTGGACCATGGCAGTTGGGGGATCATAGCAGAGGGGCTTGTATAGGAATCTGCCTGACTCTGGAACATGAAGGTCATGGTTCTTAGAAGAGGCTGAGCAAGACAGGAAGCAATGGAAGCAGATGGAGATGGTAATAGGGGAGACACCATATCTGGGCAGAGGCTGACCCATGGGTGTTTATGAAGACTTGACATTTTCCTCACCATGAATGGGAAAGCATTGCAGGAGTAGTCATAGGTCTGATTAATTTAGGGAACAGTCCAGTGTGACAGGGGAACAGTGGCATAGCAATTTGGAAATGGTGGCATGTGCCTGGAATCTTAGGACTAGAAGACCTGGAAACAGGAGATCCCTGTGACTTGCTAACCAGCCATTCTAGTCTCCTTGGTGAGCGTCCAGTCAACAAGCTACTGTCTCAAAAGGATGGTGTTCTTAAGGATGGCACCCGAAGTTATCTTCTGGCCTCTGTGTGTACCTGAACACATATGAATCCCCACACATGAACACAGACAAACACACATTTATAAAACAACATTGAAGAACATTTAAGCTATGGCTTTGTCCTTACCTGAAAGCAAATATGTTCAGCGCTCTGAGCTTTGGTTTCTCTCTTTCTTATATCAGTGCTAATTTGTAATGAATGGCCTTCTAGGTTTTGATGCTGGAACACCGGAACAGCATCCTCACTCCATTCTCAGTGTATTTGAGCATTCCATGTATGCAGCTGACTGCATTTTTCCTTATGTACACAGAGCTTGACTACATATGTGTTAATTATCTATTTTGCACCTTAAGTTTTGAAAAAAAAATTCTATAAACCTCTGACATCTTAAACCTTGCAAACTCTGAAGTGGTCTTATGTGCCCATGCTAAACATTTCTTACAGACTGTTGTAGGCAGTTACAGACTACATCTGTGGCCTTAAGAGAATTTTATGGTCTGTCTATATTTAATATTTTGTGTGTGTACATTAGAGTGTGCTTATGTGTGTATGCATGTTATATTTGTATGTGTGCAGATGTGTGTACATTGCTTGTGGAGGCAGGGTGTGCCTGTATGTCTGGTTGATGTCAGGTGCCTCTCTTTATCACTTTGTACCTTATTTTTATGAGACAGGGTCTTGCACTGAACCAGGAATTCACTGGTTCAACTGGACAAACTAGCCAGTGAGACCCAGGGATTCTCCTGTCTCTCCACTGCTTCAGTGATGGGATTACCAGGGGTGTGTTACCATGCCTGGCATGCTGGGGATGTGATCTCAGGCCCTTATGTCTACCCAGCAGGCACTTTACCCCTCAGCCCTCTCCTCAACCATGATTTCATTTTTTGAGTGTTACACTGGTCTATCAGTTGTGCTTTGTGGTGGTTTGAATTAGGTGTCTCCATAAGTCCTGAGTTCTGAAGGTTAGGTCCCCAGCTGATGGCAATTAGTGAATTGGAGCCTCCTAGAGGAAGTGTGTTGTTGGGAGTAGGGGGGTTTATAGCCAGCTTCCCCTTGCCCGTGTTTAGCTCACTCTCCTGCTGCTGTTGTACACCTGATGTTGCCTAGGAGATGATGTGCAGCCTCTGCTTGTGCTGTCATTTCCCCTGCCATCACAGAGTTTCCCCTGGAGCCTGTAAGCCAAAATAAACCCTTTCCTCCCAGAAGCTGCTTTGGGTCAGGTTCTTTGTTCCAGCAAAGTGAAGCTGAAAAACTCCAGCACACAAGCTAAGGAATACACCGTCAAGCGATACTTCCCTCAAGGAGTTGAGGAAGAGGAGATAGTCAGGGTAAGACCCTACTCAGCAGTGTTCATTTTTATAAATAGAGCCTGCAATTCTGGCCAGTTTGAACACTGTGAAATTTCAGGGCAGACTAATTCTCTAGTGTCCCTTCCCACCAGTGTTCTGTAAGTATGTTTGTAACAGCATTGAGGTTTAATGCTAAGCAGAGTAGGTGGTGCCAGGGCCTGTCGTACTCTCTTGTATAACTCTGAGCAATTTGGCTCTGTCTCAAATTTGCATCATACTCTTTAACACATCAAGGTCCTACAATTAACCCTCTCTAGAAAGCAGTTTTTTATTACTCTAGAATGTCCTTTGGAAACCTCGGCTCTCTCTTTCCAGTGGAACGTTTCTTTAACTTCCTGTGTTGTTTTATGTCCTTCCAGGCCATGCCCAGGTGTCACCATGGCTGGCCAGTTCCTTATCTCTCTGTGTAGGGCAGCCTCAGGCCTCCAGTGTAAACTCTGTGAGAGTCAGGTGGAGTCCCAATCATGCTGTCCACTCGTACACTCCAGTCCTCATCTTCTAGGAACTAGTCTGTTCTTGAACATTCCAGAAGTATTTTAACTTTTCATCTCAAAGATTCTGGAAGCAACTTCCTAAGAGGAGACAGGGCTGTCACTTGCTCAGACTGGCCTTTCAGCTGAGTCCTGGCTGATGTTGAGGAGTGGGGTGCTGAGGCTTTCCAGCCGAGAAGAGTGTCCACACTTACCAGGGCTTGGACTCTCAAAGTATGAGGCCTGGTCTCAGCACCGGAACTATCCCTTTGGTTATGCTTAGCTGCAGATAATTAGGTCCCTGAACACTGGGATGGTGGCGCTGGTAGAAAATGAGGGGGAGGAAAGTGAAGGTGCCTTCCAGGGCTAATGGTCTAGGTGGGAAAGACAAACCTACTTCCTGCCATCTTTGCCACCTGCCTACAGGTCTTACTTCCCGTGTCATCCTGAGTGTAAAGGCTGCTTCCTGCCCGGCAGCCCCTCCTCTGACTCTGGTTGCTGGACTTTTCTTTCCTTCTATGCACTTCTGTGAGTTCAGGGTCTGGTTCCCACCTCTAGGATGCTTAGGTATTCTGTTCCCCACTAACCTAGGCTAGACTAGGTTCAGATGCAGCTAATCAGTGTATAAATATTTGTGGGTTAAATGATTTCACACATTAAAGACTAGATTTCAAAAGGCAGACTTTGGGTTTTCTATTACCTATTTACATGAAATGCCTATGCCTACTATAGCTTAGATTAACAACTGTACTGACTTTCTATATTATGCAGGATTGAGAACCAGTGATTTTTTTTTCTCTAGTACAACTAAGTCTGTGGCCTTGTAACATTTTATTAAGATTGTCTTGACACAAGCCAAAACTCAAGCGTACAAACTGTCATTCTTCAATTGGTCTAAGCAACACATACAAGGCTACGGTTTATTATTTGGTTATAGTTGCATTTTATCTTTTCTCTTTCCAAAAATGAGCCTGAATCCTATTTAGATTCCTCATTGTACTTACTGAGAATGAATAGAGAAAGCATTACTTGTCCTTGATTGGATTCATAGTACTTTTCTTTTTGAGGATTTGTTTTGACTTCCGGAATGAAGCATTTGAGGGGGCAGGAATAGAAAACAAAGTGGCTATTCCTTCAAAAGAAAAAGCCACTATTTTGATTATGTATAACAAAGAAAAAAAAAACCCAACGACAAGAGAAATGGGCTGTCCTTTTAAAACAAAACTGCTCTAAGTGTTCATATAGAAAAGATGGGCTTTTCCCAAGCTGGGTTGGCATATCTAATTTATAGA
Organism: Zapus hudsonius; assembly: GCA_004024765.1. Lineage (NCBI taxonomy): Eukaryota > Metazoa > Chordata > Mammalia > Rodentia > Dipodidae > Zapus > Zapus hudsonius. Next base: position 3,322 of record PVHP010011192.1, on the reverse strand, counting down.
GAAAGCATGCATTGTTTTGCAGTGTGCATTGTGGTTATACTGGCTCCCAGAAGATTAGCTCAAAGGTATATGTGAATAGTCACGCCCTGAATTACACGATCTGAACACTTCCAAAGACTTGGAAAATGTGATGCATAGCGTTTCCCAGCCACTCATATCCCAGGCCCCCCCCCCAAAAAAAAATATTGAGGTGAGAAGGCAGAGTGAAATGCAGAAGTTGCTGTGTTGTATTTTTCTTTTGTGTGCCATTTGTTATTTATGAGATCTTTGGTAACCCAATTAACTTGACTGAGCCCCAGAACTCCCATCCATAAAATAGAATAGATTAAAAATACAAGTTGCCTTCAGAGTTATTGTGATAATTTCATGAGATAATGTGTGGAAAAGGTCAGAAAACTCAACACATTATAAATGCCAATATTGTTATTATTGTTGTTCTTGGGGGAGTGTAGACTGGATAGGGTGGTGGGTAGGTAGTTAAGAGAGCTTACTTTGTAGGCCATCCATCTGGGTTTGAATCCTGTCTACATGGCTTACTGTCTCAGCCATCTTTGATGAATTACTTGATTGTACCATATGTACATTTCCCTGTGGGAAAGAGAGTAGCAAAATCACTGCTACATGGGGTTATTCTTTAGGTTTAATGGAGTGAGAATTCCCCCTGTTCCATGGTAATGCCGTGCAAATGTTTATTTAGTGGTAGAGAAGCCTCAGTCCTATAGACAGATGGCCTGGGACCCTGATGCTGACTCTATTACCACATCGTAATCCTAAAGCAGTTGCTTAACATCTCGGAGCCTCAGTTTCTTTTTATAATATGTAGATGATTCAAATTGTGAAAATCAGTGTGAGAAATCAGTGAGGTGATGTGTATATGGCACACTTGATGGAGCGTTAGAACATGGAAATATTCAGTGCATTAGTTATTTCTTCTTGCTCTGACTAACCTTGCAAAAGCAGCCTAGGAGAAGAAGGGTGTACTTTGGCTTTTGGTTTGTGGATTTGAAGTAGATCGTGGTAGGGAAGGCATGGTGACAGGTCCTTGAGGCAACTGGTTACATTGTGTCTACAGTCACAAAGCAGAGTTGAATACAGATTCTCAGCTTGCTCTTTTCTTTTTATTCACTCCTGAACCCCAGCTCATGGGCTGGTGGCACCCACATTCAGGGTGAGTCCTCTCATCTCCATCAAACCTCTTTAGACATGCTTTCCTAGACAGACAGGCTCAGAAGTGTGTCTCCTAGGTGATTTTAAATCCCATCAGGTTAGATTGTTAAACATTAACAGTCACATTAAATAAATCATGGGTGCAATGAAGAATTTTCAAATAACTGTTACTCCTGTTACTATTTTCATTTCTCTTATTCTTATTTATTTTATAAATATGCCACATATAGAGCTACATTCCAAGGTAGATGAACAAATACCACATATACCTGGATATGATAAAGTGGACAGTAATTGGGAGGTATACTCATTACTGTGCCTGTTGGTATGTTTACCTAAATGGAACCCTTTCAGCAAATTGAGATATATCCAGTGAGTCTTGTAATTATGCATGTATAAATTTATAGGCCACAGATCAAAGTCAGGGTCAGTGTTTCATATAAAATTGTATATTCATGGAAAATGAGCCAGGAACCAACAGGAAGTAAAATTTCCAACCTAAGAGATAAAAAGCAAACACACTTTCAAGTCAAGTGCATCTGTTTTCTGTGTTGACTAGGGTTGAGCTCATAGAGTGAAGTTTTGACATGACTTAAATTTCCAATGTTAAATCCTGTTTGTGGTTTCTCACTGTGCCTCTCCAGAATTGGTTATGTCCTGATTCCAGTGCTGGTAACTTTTTCCACTTTAGTCACTTAGGTTGCTGTAATGACTATATTTAGACCTTTGTGTTGTTTTGCAATATGTCTTTAAGTTCAACTTCCTTTTTTCATTTTAAAGAGAGTAAGGAAAAGAGTCACAGCAGTTGTAATAGGGCTATGCATGGTGTCTGAGCAAAGTAGGACTTTGATCTGGAAGTCTCCTGAACTTTAAAGAAAGGTGGGTCCTTGAATGTGAAAAGAAATGCCAAAGAGTATATCAAAGTCTGGATGCCAGACACTCAAAAGAAACCATAGTAGGACTGATGAAATTCCCAAAATATGTGTTCTGGAAGGACAAAGAAAGTCATTGAACCATAAACATGGGAGAACTTCTTTTAGCTATATACAAATATGTTCAGAGAACATGGTTTGGTTTGAAGGCCAGAACATGAAGAAGTGATGGACTTGAATTAGTTTCTTCTACTTAATTTAAAAAAAAATGTGTTTTGTGTGTGTATGTGTGTGTGGGGTGTACGTTTGCTTGTGAGTCCTATGAGTGTGTGAACATTGTGGTGCATGTGGGGAGGTCAAAGGACAACTTTCAAGTCACTCATCACTTTCCATCTCATTTGAAGCTAACATTCTCTTCACAAGCTTCTGGGACATTCTCCGTAGACACACTGGAATTCATAAGCCTATCACTACTTCCAGACATGGGGCCTGGGGATCCAAGCAGACTCTCTGAGTTGTGCAGTTTTACTCACCAAGCCAGCTTCCCAGTCCTGGGACTTGTGGTTTTTTTTTTTTTTTTTTTTTTTTGTTAGTTTGGCACCAAAGTTTGGTTCTTTTTCATGATGGAGTAATGAGCTTTTACTATAAGCTAATGGAGAAGAAGCATGGTAAAGTTTTAAGCAGGAAAGATGGGATCCTTTGTGTCTCTGAAAGTTGACTGTCACAGTATTACAGAGAATGGATTGCAGGCAGTGGTGGCAAAGAAAACCAGTAAGGAACAGTGCTGACAGGAGATGCCATGCCAGACATCATGGTGGCTATAGAGATGGAGAGTGTAAGTGAGAGAACTAGGAGGTAGGGGCATGGCCAGGATGATTAGCTGGGAGGGAGGCAGTGATTGGGAGAAAAGGATGGGATTAAGTTTCTCACCTGGGCTGGTGGGTAGAACAACAGCACTATTCATGGAGCTCACCTGCTGGGAGAGAAACAGGTTGGGGAGGGTGGCTATTCTTTGGAGTACTGGAGATGGAACAGTTGTCACTGACACATCTGTAGGAGAGGAACTGCTCAGGGTAGAGTTTCTGTATGAATCTGGTTTTCATTTCCATTCATGAAATGTAATAGCCAATTAGCAGTTGTCTAAAGAAACAGGGACTCATTCATCTCCATCCAAGAGTGCAGGGCCATTACTTGATGGCTCTATGATGTCACAGCTAGCTCCTTCCTTCCTTCCTTCCTTCCTTCCTTCCTTCCTTCCTTCCTTCCTTCCTTCCTTCCTTCCT
>PVHP010011191.1:0-45723 GCA_004024765.1 Zapus hudsonius | reverse complement strand
GAGAGAGTGAAACCTGAATTCATTACAGCTGCTGAAAGTGTTCACAGCTGGGAAGCTGAGCTTCTCCCTGCTCAGCGGCAGGAAAGTTTCCGAGGACAGCCTTGCTAAGAGACGTCCTTGACGACATGACAGAGAAAGATGGTTTCTCCTAGACTCGAGTTGCCCATGGTAACAGTCAGGGCAACCTGATGGCAGGAATGGTTGACACGCACGTTTTCAAGGATTGCCCACGTGGTTTAAAGTTAATTTGAATCATGGAGACCTCACAGCTGACTACTGTCATGAACCCTGGGCACTTGCTTATCCCTGCCTCCTGCTACAGAATGGATCAAAATGAAAGCAAATCTTCACTCGTGGCCGCCAGCCCTTTGGCCCCTGGTAATGAACTCTACTTCCACTCACAGTGTTGTTGGAGTGCTAGTTCCACTACATATGCTTCTGGAGTTCATTTGCGGCCCTGGTGTGCTCCGCCTGCAAGTAAATAAATAAAAATAGGAAAAATAACCCCCAAACTTAATATGTGGAGAGCTGTGTGGGGTGGTACAGGCCAGCGATCATCCCAGCTACTCAAGAGGACCTCGAGGAATGCTTTGCTGCACAGGAAGTCTCTGTCACAGAAATAAATACAAACACACAAACACAAACACAAAAGAGAAAGAAAACAGAAAAAGCAAAGACAAAAATGAATTAGTGAAGTGTATGAGGCTAGTCAGGTGTCAATTAAGAGAACACACTTTACTTCATAGGCACCTTAGAATGCCTGCCTCCAAAGCATCCGGTGAAATCAGGTCGTGTGGTACAGCCCCGCAATCCCAACTCCTCAAGAGGCTGAAGCGAAGAGTCACAAGTTCAAGGGCTGGCTGGGCTTCCAAAGCATCACACTGGAGGGGCAAATAATAGTCACACAGTTCCTGGCTCCAAAAATGAGGGTCTAGTTTGCATTCAGTAGCTCTATGAAGTAGCTGGAAGAGAGTTCTCCATTTCTGTTTGTGGGTGGCATCAGGAGAAGGAATAGCACCTTATGGGGAGTGTCAGAGAAGGCATAGTGTAGGAGGGGCCTGTGGATCCTTGAGCATCGTGTGGGAGGGGCCTGTGGAATCTCAAAAGGACCGGACATCAGCACTGAGAAGAATTTGGGAAGCATAGTAACATCTGTAAGGGTGTGAGGATTGAGGCACAAGAACAACACTGGACAGCAACTGAGCTGTCTGGAAGGTGGGGCCTCTGTGGACTAGCAGTAGACCAGATGGCTAGGCTGGGCCAGACGACTGACTGCCTATTTCATCTCAGAATGGGATCCATTGACAACTTCCATACATGGAGACTATATAGCATGATCATAATGCCCTCCCAGCACACTCCCTTCTTTTTCCAGAGTCTTCCCTTCACTGAATCCCTTCTTTCCAACTAGTCTCTCTTCCATTTCAATGTCATCATTTTTCCCTCCTATTACGCAGGTCTTGTGTAGATAGTGTTAGCCACTGTGAGGTCATGAATACCTTAAATCCAATCAGAGTTGGTTTCCTTCATGACAGACATGCCACTGTTGACCCACTGGTACATTTGGCCCGGCTGTAGAACTTGCACATCCACTGCTGGTTATGATCACTGACGACATTTCTCCCCCAACAGGCTACATAGCTCTTTCCAGTACCCTGACAGCTGGTCAACAGGGAGGAGGCTTCCAGCTCAGCTCCAGCTTGATTTCTCAGGGACCTGTAGCCCAAGCAAGTGGAGTCTTCAGCAATAGGGTCTGACCATCTCGTTCTGGAGGGCAACCAAAAGCCTTGGTAATAGCCTATAGTGTTTCGGGAGAATCAGGGGCCTCCTGGACCAACAACTCACTACCTCTGGCACTGAAATTTTCTAAAAACAATCTATGGTTTCTGGGCACAACATTATTCACTCCTACAGGAAATTATCTCTTATGAGCTAATGAAGAAAGAGGTTTCCATATGGCTTATTCATAATATCTTTAATTTTGATTTACCCTCCTCCCATGTCCTCCTCTTTTACACACTTTCCCGTGACCCCCTTTAGACCACTGCACCCCAGTATTCCTCCCCTCTACTTACTTATCTGTTATACCCTCCCCTCTTCTCCCTCCCTCATAGCCCCTGTCTAACTTCCTGGCCTCTGCTACTGACTTTTAGTCCAATTCTCACACAAATCGAAACATTTGAAGCTATGACTTTCTGGGCCTGGGTTCCTCCACTTAGTATAATCTTTTCCAGGTCCCTCCATTTCCCTGCAAATTTCATCATTTCATTTTTTTACAGATAAATAAAAATTTCATTGTGTAAATGTACCATATCTTTATTATTTATTCATCAGCTGGTAGACATCTGAGCTGGTTCTATTCCATTTGTGAATAGAGCAGCAATAAACATGGATGAGCAAGTATCTTTATAGTACTGAGTGGAGTCCTGAGGGTATACGCCAATAAGTGGTATCTGGGTCATATGGTAAACCTGTGAGCTGTCTCAGGAACCTCCAAACTAGTTTCCACAGTAGTTGTACCAGTTTACATCCCCCCACACCCTAAAATGCTTTCCTTTCTCCCGGATGTAGAGATTTTTAAAAAAAAATCTCTCTGGGTGATTTATAGTTTGCATCTTGGTCTTTAAGATCTTGTACAGCCTCTGATAAGAGGATACCCTTTTTGACCAGAGACTCAGTTCGAAAATGTGGGTGTTTCTCTGTAATTCCTGACAATGGGTTTTTGTCTTCAGTCAGTGGGCCCCTGAATAGTGTGGAGGGCTGTCTGAAGATCAGGAGTCAGCGCCCAAACTCATGAGCTGTTCCTGTTCAGTGGACCTGATGGCAACTTACAACCTAGGAGTTCTGCCCAATCCAAAGAAGACCATCCCCACTCAGCTCTCTCCTATTTCTGCCAAATAAGAATGTGGGCCCAGTGCCCCCAAACCATGCAACTTTTCAAGCAAAGCCAGGCACCTGCAAAAGATCTTGATTTGATTCGTAAACACCAATCCGAAGTGTTGATACAACACTGCAAGCCAAACATCCCAGATTCAGTCCACAGGCCTCAGGCTCTGTACTCCTGGCTTAATTTTGATTACTAAGGAAGAATCCACTTTCATTTATATTAAGTAATTGCTCTCTGGCAGCCTTTAAAGAGACAATGTTTAGCCTGGTGTGGTGTACTTGAGTCCTAGTACTTGAGAGGCTGAGGTAGGAGGATTGCTATGAGTCTAAGACCAGCCTTAGCTACATAGTAAGTTCTAGGCTATCCTGGTATGAGACCTGTGTCAAAAAAATACAGAGGAAAATAAAAAACAATACTTACATCAACTTCATGTGTTTGCTTGGCCTTTATTTTTAAATTATAACATCTAGCTCAGAGACATGTAGAAAGCTATACATACATTTACCAACTAATGTCTAGGATAGTTTTATCTATTCCCTTCTATATTGTTTTGAAGCAAATTTTAGATATCATATCATCCATAAGTATTTGGACATACATTACAGTTATATAACACTTAGAAGTAGTGTGGTGGTATCTATTGTCTGTAATCCCCACACTTGGGAGGTGAAGGCAGAGGCATCCTCAGCTATATAGCAAGTGGTAGACTAGTCTGGATTGCAAGGAAACCCTGTCTTTAAAAAAGAAAAGGAAAAAAAGAAATGTAATCAGTGTTAAGTTTCAATCACCTAATCTTTAAAAACAGAAAAAATGAAAAAGAAATCCAGCTGGGCGTGGTGGCGCACGCCTTTAATCCCAGCACTTGGGAGGCAGAGAGGTAGGAGGATCACCATGAGTTCAAGGCCACCCTGAGACTATATAGTGAATTCCAGGTCAGCCTGGGCTAGAGTGAGACCCTACCTTGAAAAACCAAAAAAAAAAAAGAAAAAGAAAAAGATAAAAGAAAAAGAAATCCAGTGTTAAACTCCAATCATCTAATAAAGTTATGATTAAGATAAAAAGTTTACTTGAAGAATCCCTATAAAGTCTACATATTTCCGTTAGTTGATATATTTCTGTCTGCTTTTGATATTGATTTTTGCATGTTGGTTTTGCTGAAATAGCTATTATTCGTTTATTTGTATGTAACTTGCCACTAAATGATTTATAAAAATGTAATGAAGGTTTGCAAGGCCAAGTCTGTGATTATATTTGACGATAGTTTGATATAGTAAGTCTTATAAACAGCTAAATTCTGTCAAAGAAAAATCCATTTTAATGCATGATTGAATATTGATAATTAATGGGAACTATGAGGAAGTCATATGCAAAGATTAATTACCAACTGAGCTCTGTGAACGTTTTTCTTCCTTTGTAATCTTACCTCCTGAGAGAAATAGTCTATATTGGTCCTGCAGTGAATTGACAGATATGTCCAGAAAAAAAAGGCACTGACTTTAATCTTTATTGGTCATGCTCAATTGGGTATACTATTATTTTTTATTTGCAGAGACAATATTTTTCAGTTAATTCTTTCCATCATGCCAGAATTGGAAGGTGAGAATCCTTTGCCTTCCTGGTGTCCTGGTTATGGAGTCTACAAGCACAGGGCTTCTGAGTACGTCTCCATTTTAAAAGTTCAATATTCCCTCCATATCTGCAGTGCTGTTTTCTGTGATTTCAGCCGTGTGTGGCCAACTGTGGTCTGAAAAGTTCGGTGGAAAAATTCCAGAACTAAAAAAAATTGTAAGTTTTTTAAATATTTTATTTATTCATTTTCTTTTTTTTTTTCTTTATTGTTCATAATGAGTTACATTGTTTAGTGGGCCAACCATGAGTTGTTATCCCCAATTTCCCATTGCCCCCCTTCCCCATCCCCAGTCAGCTGGATATCCTCCTCCATGGGCCGTCTGTATCAGTCTTTGTGGTAGGGAACCATGGATAGCTCATTCTTCAGCAGGGCTCTCATGTCCCAAGTGTGTTGTTACTGAGGGTTGCCAAGTCTCTGCTATTCTCCCCCACCACGGCTCTCACAATCTTTCCGCCCCCTCTTCCGCTCAGTTCCCTGAGTCATGGTGGGTGAGTATTGAGGCTGCTATGGTGTTGTGAGCTTAGGGGTTTTTGTGTCGAGATTTGTTGGTTTCTGTCATACTGGTTTATCTTTTATTGATTGAATGTCTATGGCTGTGGGTCCCTTGTAGGTCCAATCATTCTCTGTGGGGTTCCATATGGATCCTCTCCCGTATGACAGTGGTGGCTCATCTCATGCCAGGATCTCAGTTTTCTGCCTGCAATCGGTTGGTAGGGTTATATGGGCCACAGCTCCCTCGCTGTATCCTGAAAAATACAAACACAATCTCCATCGGAGAATGAGGTCAGTATCCGTTAACAAATATACAACAATCTGGATTACTTAGCTTCTATTTTTAAAAGCCTCCCCGGCAGTCACTCGCATAGTGCATCTTTTCTTGGGAGCCCAAGAGTATGGGATCCTTTGCATATCTCCCTGAATCCCCGGTTCCAATCAATGGTTCCCCCTCCCTATTTATTCATTTTCAAGCAGAGATGAGAGAGAGAGAGAGAGAGAGAGAGAGAGAGAGAGAGAGAGAACAAGAGAACCAGGGCCACCTGCAGGGAGCAGGGACGATCGCCATTACAAGATGGCGCCCACTTCCTTGCAGCTAAGTTGTAAACAACTCCATATTAGGCAATGCTTTGGTGAGAGACACGCCTCTGGCTTTGCGCATGCACGGATTATGTATTGGTCCCTAGCCAATCCCGTGGCGCCTGGTGATGGCAAGCTGGCATCAGCCAATCATGGGGCGACCCGTGTCCCTGCTCCCTATATAAGCAGCTGACTTCTAGCGCTCGGGGGCCCCTCACTTCCTGCTCTCCCTTCAATCAAAAGGCTCTCCAATAAAGTGTGATTTGAGAAGAATCCTCGAGTGGTGGTTGTTCTTCCTAGCTGGTCGAGGAGCTCGCCGCAGCCACCACCTTGTGGGTCTGGCATATGTGGGTACTGGGGAATTGAACCCTGGGCCTTAGGCACTGGAGGCAAGTGCCTTAACCGATGAGCCCTCTCTCCAGCCCAATAATTGTAAGTTTTGAAGGGTCCATTGTTCCGAACAATGTGCTGAAATCTTTAGGCATCTTGCTCTATCCTGGCTGGGATGTGACACCCTTTGTCCAGGGTATCATGAAGTATATGCTCTCCACTGAGTTATTTAACAGACATCTTGCTTATAAAATTAACTGTCTCAGTATCAAAATGCTAGTGATCACATAACACTCATTTTACAATTTGGATTTGCCAAAGAGAAGCCTGAAAGTGCTTTGTTGGGGATCACCTTACATCATTTCCAATAGGAAAGGTACTACAGTACAGTAAGATATTTAAAGATAGAAACTCATTCATATAACTCTTATTATGGTATACTGTTATATTTATTCTTTTTTCCGGTACATTTATTCTTTTTAAAAATATTTTTATTTATTTGCAAGCAGAGACAGAGAGACAGAGAGAGGGAAAATGGGCAAGCCACTGCAGAGGAACCCAAGACGCATGTGCCACTTTATGCATCTGGCTTTATGTGGGATCCGGGGAATCAAACCCAGCCGTTAGGGTTTGCAAGCATGCGCTTTAACTGCTAAGCCATCTCTCCAGCCCACATTTGTTCTTCTGAAAAAAATATTTATTTATTTACGTGTGTGTGTGTGTGTGAGAGAGAGAGAGAGAGAGAGAGAGAGACAGACAGACAGACAGACAGAGACAGAGACAGAGACAGAGACAGAGACAGAGACAGAGTGTAGAGAGTGTATGGGATTATCAGGGCCTCTTGCTACTGCAAACAAACCCCAAATGCATGCGCCACTTTGTGCATCTGGCTTTATGTGGGTTCCAGGGAATCAAACCCCGGCCTACAGGCTTTGCAAGCAATCTCCCCGGCTCGACTGTTCTTTTGGTATAAGTTCTCATTATTCATCTAACTTAACAACTTTATCATAGGTAAGTGTGAACAGTAAAATGCATAGTAAATATAGGTCTGCTACTATTCTTCAGAGACATCCCAAAGGAACATATCCCAGTGGATAAGGAGGCACTACTGTCCTTGAAATCAACTCCTTATGTTGGAAATAGAATTATCCCAATCACGGTTGTATGTTACCCGTCAGAGCTGTCAGTAAAGAAGTGCCTTGAGCGGCTTTCTTCAGGAAGTAACTTGACTAAAACAGACCCCAGAGTTTGTGAAGATGAGGGAAAAGACTCTGAGTCTCTCAGATAAAAACAAACCCAAAACCCCAGAGTGGCACAAGCTATTTGCCCCATTGGCATGCTTTACGTTTGCACATCCACCCACCCTTCTGCCGGGAGGGAAGCATTTACAGCTAAGAGGTGCCCGGCGCCCGCAGGGCTGTGACTGGCAGCATCTCAGGTTTAGTTTGCAAAGGTGGCTGGTGGCCGTGGTTAATTACATGTTTGATGAACTTGTTGCTAAGACAATGCCGCATGTGTCCTCCCTGGGCTGTAAATTGCCAGGTTACTGGCTGAGTTTCCTGTATGGATACTAATTATGCCTAATTTGGTCCTGAGACTTTCACATTTGTCTTTCTGTCACAAAGTTTGTGATTACTGATGGCTCACATTGATGGGGACTGAGCTAAATGTCTGATGGCTCACACATGTAATAAAGCCATTCATGAACCCAGTGGTGGTTAGCTGCTCTTGCAAAACAAAGAGCGTCCATGGTTATTAGCGTCCCTGAGAAAAGTTTGCTTTCTCTTGACATTTGTTTTCCCAATGAATTAATGACCTGAAAAGCAGACAGAGCTTCCAAATGTGACACTGGAAAGGATGTGCCCTACTTCCTGGGAACGTACCACCATTACATGATCGAAGACAAATTCAACCCCACTCAGGGGCCAGGATTGCCAACTGCACTCCTCACAGGGTGCATGGTCAACCTGAAGTTCTCTCCTAAGTCTCCTGTCACAAGACAGTTTCACTGAAGTCCAGCAAGTGACAGCAGGCAGCCCCTTGAGATAAGCCTCCCTGATCTCTCCAGGAACCATTGTGGGGACGGGGGTCTGGGCAACAGCTAAGGCCATTGCTCCTTTCCACAGTGATCAGGACATTAGTTTACGGTGCCTTGATCTAAGACAATTCTAGAACTTCCTCTCTCAAAAGTCCTGAGTGCCTCCCCACTGCTGAGCAGTGAGGAAGGGAGGCGCAGGTGCTGGGGGTGGTGGTGGTGGCAGAAGCAGGAGGGGAAGCATAAGAACAGGAGGTCAGGGTTCTAATGCAGGGAGAGATTTCAGGGTTCCTGCAGCTATGGAGACAGGACAGGCCCTGCTACAGCAAGGGACCGTGAGGCAGGAAGGCCTTTCAGGAGCAGATCTTACTGCAGGGGGAAGATGAGAAGTGGAGGACCGCACCAGCTCAGTGTCCGTGGCCAGGGCTATCCTTGTCCAGGCCTCTAAGTTGGGCCTTGGGTTTACCATCTTTCTTTCTTCCTCCCTCCTTCCCTCCTTTTCTTCTTCCTTCCTTCATTTAATTAATTAAATTCAGTGTTTGCATAGTACAGTATGTGTGATGTATGCTCTTGCATGTGCTGATGTGGCACCCCACGTGCTTGCTGAGGAGGTCCAGAGAACAGTGACCCTTTCCATTACTCACACAGCTGTTTTTCCTTGTGGTAGAGTCTTTTTACTCATTCCAGAGCTTCTTTCAGGAACCCCAGCAATGGAACTTTTAAAAAGTAAAGGCTGGGGCTGGAGAGATGGCTCAGCGGTTAAGGCATTTGCCTCTAGTGCCTAAGGTCCCTGGTTCAATTCCCCAGTACCCACAAATGCCAGACCCACAAGGTGGTGGCCCTGGTGCACCCACCCCCACTCTGTATCTCTCTGCTTGAAAATGAATTTAAAAAAAAGTAAAGGCTGGGGCCATAGCTCAGTGGTAGTGAGCTTGTGTTCAATCCCCAGCAACCCACTCCCCCAAAAAAGCAAGGGTCAGGTGATCTTAAGGTTTGTCACTATGTCCCTCGTAGGTCTTTATCTGACTGTGCTAGGGTTAAAGTATAAATCATAATCACACCGTACACCGAGCACCCTCAGGTCACTGGAGCTCTATGGTGACATGTGCTCCTCGGCTAATTTTGGTTAGGACACTACTTGGACTGGGATTGGGCAAAGTGACAGTGTAGGAGTTACCAAAGGTGATCCAAGAAGCCCTGTTCTGTTCTGGTTCCTCATTTGCTGTATGAGGAGAGAAGACTCTAGTGACAGAACCGAATGGGCTGGAAGTTGGAACCCTGCACTGCGTTTTCAATCTTGGATCTTTGCTACTTAACTCACTATTTGATTTGGGACAAGTCCCCTGAGAGTCCTCTTTCCTTTGACCTCATCAGGGCTCTTCGTACCCTGCTTCCTAGCAGGGACCCACTAGAGAGGGAGGTTGGTTCCGCTGTGGGAAAGGTCTATCTCACATCACACTCACCAGGGGTCCCTGGCTCCTGGAAGACAGGGTCACCACTGCTCTACAGCTACTGTTCCACCCTGCCCCACGTGGACACTTGATTTTTTTCAGGCTTTTCAATTGTTCGGAAGTGTGGGAGACTATGGTGGTTTGAATGTAAAATGCCCCCATGAGCTCCTGTGTTTGAATTCTTAATCCCTGGCTGGTGATGTGTTTGGGACCACACATCTTGGGAGGTTGATCCTTCTTGGAGGAAGTCAGTGACCAAAGTCCTTGAGGTTTTATACTCCAGTCTCTATCTCTACTTCCTCCCTGACCATGTGACAATGTGACAAGTTGGTGCCTATTCCTGCCATATGGATGGACCCTACCCTGTAAAACTGCCAGCAAAACTAAACCCTTTTCTTCCCTAAGATGCTTCTGGTATATTATCCCAGCAATGGAAAGGAACTAACAGAGAGGCCATGCTTGGGGCCACATGCCCTAGGAAAACAGCAACTTGCTTGCCTGGAAGCCAGGCTGGTGTGGAGCACTCCAGGCCTCAGAGGCCATGGCACTCGGACCACCAGGGACCAAGGATAAGCACTCTTTTGGGATGGGGCCCAGCCCAGCCCACACTCTGCTGCTGCTGAGTTCCTTCCACCCACTACGGCACACCTTACGTTCACTGTCTCCTGCCTCTGTGTGAACATTCACTGGATGAAGAAACGTGGTGTGGGATGTCTAAAGCCAAGAACTCCCCCCCCCTTCTTTCGCTCCTTCCTTCTTCTTCCTCTTGATGGATTCTGAAGTACAGTCATTTATTTCCATTTTAATCTAGGTGGCTCATCTCAAAGTCAAGCTCCCCTCTCTCCCTGCATCTTCTGTAGTAAGTTCAACTGGAGTGTTCCCATCAGCAGATTTGTAAGACAGGGTTTCACTTTATAGCTCAGGTTGTGCTGGGACTATGTATTTTAAGCTGTCCTTGAACTCAAAGCCTCCTCGGTGCTGAGATTAGGGGTGAGGACCACCTTGTCAGTCTCAAGCAGAGCTGCTGTTGATGTTTTCACCCCTCTGCCTATTAACACCTGTTAAATCCCCGATGAAAAGCAACACCTCCTTGCTCTTGACAACTCTGCCTCTAATTTAGTCTGTGCCAGACCCTGGGCACCTGTGCAAATCTTGCAGGTACAGAAATATTCCTATATAATATGGAAAACAACAGAAAAGAAGGAAAGAATAAGAGACACACATCGTGTTAGACCACATTTCATGTATACATCTGGGGAGGGGATTTAAAGAAATTTTGAGAAAGATAATTTTTTTTCAATTCAAGATATGAATTTTGCATTTTAGCCTCTGTTCAAGGAAAAAAGCACACTGAGAGCCAGGGAGATGGCTCAGTGGTTAAAGGCACTTGCTTGCAAAGTCTGATGACCCAGGTTCAATTCTCCAGTTCCCACAAGAAGCCAGATGCACAAGGTGGTACGTGCATCTGGAGTTTGTTTGCAGTGGCAAGAGGCCCTGGTGCACCCATTCTTCCTCGCCCCCCTCTCCTTGTAAACAAATAAACAAAAATAAAAATTAAATAAGCACACTGACAAGAAGTGCTTGGAAGTAAAGTGGAGACCACGTTGGCAAAAGTGAAATTCAAACTGGGCATGGTGGCGCACGCCTTTAATCCCAGCACTTGGGAGGCAGAGGTAGGAGGATCACTGTGAGTTCGAGGCCACCCTGAGACTACATAGTGAATTCCAGGTCAGCCTGGGCTAGAGTAAGACCCCCTACCTTGAAAAAAAAAAAGTGAAATTCAGCATCAAGCAAGCAAAGTCTTTTCTTTCAGTCCCTGTTCCCGTATTTCATCAAACTCTGTTGAATGTCTACTATGCACAAAGTTGTCATTTGGAAAATGTAGTAGAACTTTTTTATACAGCACTTTAATAATATATAATGCAATAACCTGATGTCTTTTTTATATATCAGGTTGTTGTATTATATATCATTAAAGCACTTTATAAAATACATTTTTTTTTTTTTGGTTTTTCAAGGTAGGGTCTCGCTCTAGTCTAGGCTGACCTGGAATTCAGTCTCAAGTTTGTCCTGATATGGGAGTGCACCTGGACCTTGTCTTATCTTTGTTTTCCCTCCTTGATCTCACTCAGCTTCTGGGCTTCAAACATATCTACAGATGATTTTCAAATGTGTATACCAGCAGTGAAGCACCCTCAGTCCACCTGACTTGTCCACAAGGAAGTCTCCCCGACATTTCAGAGATGCTGGTCCAGTCCGCAGCCTTCTACATCCAAGTAAATGCAGCTTCACCCTCCTCTCTTCAGAACAACAAACCTGAGGTCCTCTTACTCGCCCTTCATTCTCACACTAAGAAAGAGATGGTTCTTGGTCAAGGAAGTCCAGAATTCATCCATGTTTCATGTTTCCTTTGGCTACTACTCCAGTTCCAGCCACAATCATCTTTTTAAATTTTTTGTTGATTTATTTGCAAACAAAGAGGAGAGAGAGAGAGAGAGAGAGAGAGAGAGAGAGAGAGAGAGAGAGAGAGAGAGAGAGAGAGAGAGAGAGAGCACTCACCAGGGCCTCCAGCTGCTGCTTAATAACTCCACCTGCATGCACCACCTTGTGTGTCTGTCTGGCTTTGCAGACAAGCACCTTAACCACTGAGTCATCTCTCCAGCCCCACAATCATCTTTTAATTCACTATTTCATCATAAGTTTTCTTCCTTAGTTTACTCTTTTAAAAAATTTATTTAAAGCCCAGCGTGGTGGCGCACACCTTTAATCCCAGCACTCGGGAGGCAGAGGTAGGAGGATCACTGTGAGTTCAAGGCCAGCCTGAGACTACAGAGTGAATTCCAGGTCAGCCTGGACTAGAGCGAGAACCTACCTCGAAAAACCAATAAAAAAAAATTATTTGCAAGCAGAGAGGGGGAGGTGCACCAGGGCCTCTTGCATATGCAAGGGAAAACAAAACCAAAAAAACTCCAGGTAAATCTGCTGCTTTGTGTTTCTGGCTTTACATGGGTACTGGGGAATCATGGGTACCTAGTCATTAAGCTTTGCAGGCAAGTGCCTTAAGCTCTGAGCCATCTCTCCAGCCCTGCTCTTTGTTTTCTTTTTCTTTTTTTAGGTTTTTTTAAAGTTAATTGGGCCTTTGGTTTACTCTCAACTCAGTCGTAGCCAGAATGATGGTGTTAACAAGGACATTGGATGGTCTCAGTCTTTGGTTTACATCCTGTACTGGCTCCTTCCTCACTCTGAGGAGCCCTGAGTGAGGCCCTGCCCTCTGAAAGAGAAGCGCCTGGCTTGTGATATTTCTGGGCCACTCCCTGGCTATCCGTGAAGTTATCTTCACTGCTAATTCTAAAGTTGGTCAAGGTTAGATTTGTGAAGAAACGAATTTCTGAGCCCACTCTGCAAGATAAGACCTTCAAGTGACCTTATCTAAGGAGTGATTGCCCTCTCTGTCCCCACCCACATGGAGTCACCCTGTGGCCAGACAGCACCCAGAGCCTCCACAGTAGGCAGTGGGTACCTGTGTTGAGGAATCTTTTAACCCAGGAACTCTCCTCTCTTGGCTCTTGGACAACTTTTTCTCGTCCTTTTAAGAAAACGAAATCCATTTTAATTTCATGGGCTTGATAGAGAAGGACAATAGGACAATATTTGAGGGGATCAGGGGTTTTTATGCTGTGAAGTCTTTTGGCAGAATCAGTGTTTGCAAGAAGCAGATAAAACTTGACGTTGGAGAATCTGGTGGCAGCAAGCAGCTGTCTGCCAGCAAATTTCTGGCATACAACAGAGCCTGAGTCCCTGTCAGCCAGGTAGGAGAGACAGGAAGAAGAAGGAGCCCAAAGCTTCCTCGTTGGGCTGTAATGAATCGGTTGTTTAGTGTTTAGCAATTATCGAGACAGCGGACCTGGGGACATGAGCTCTCTAAAGATAACATCTCCACTTGGTTTGCCTTCCTTACACAACATGGGTGCACATGCATCAAGGAAGAAGCCCCACAGCCTCGAGATGTTTTATTCACCTCACACTCAGAGTTCACTGACTGGAATTCAATAGGAACTGTTCTCTGTGTGAAAGTAATTTCAGAAAGTAATCTAGTTTATGGAAATGAAAGGCATCAAAACACAAAAAAACACTGTTTCTCTACAAGTGCTTTGCCTCAAATATTTGACATGGAAATTTGTATAATCCCTCTGGGGGCACGTGGGTTTCACCAGTGTTAACATCTTTTGAAATGAATTTCACAAATGTTTATTTGCCATGCCAGGCTGACAAATAATTTAGAATATTAAACCATCAAATAAATATATCAAACCATCTTCCTGGAATCAAATATAATATGAATCTCAGATGATTGTGGGGGTTAAAAGGTGTAAATTTTAATTGGGTCTTCAGGATGACGTCATTTTCAAATACTGCCCAGGGGAGCAGAGTGTCTCTTGGGTCCCTACAGCTCCTGGCTGTTTAGGAAAATGACAATAGCTCATCTATGGTCACTCTCTGCTTCATCTCCCCAATGGAAGACCAGCCTTGCCAGGCCTGCCTTCGGAAGAAAAAGGATGAAGAAAGCCTTCGGCCTTGGGGATGACATCCTTCTCTGGAGCCATTTCTAGTCAAAAATTTAGAGTAGGGCCGGGCGTGGTGGCGCACGCCTTTAATCCCAGCACTCGGGAGGCAGAGGTAGGAGGATCGCCATGAGTTCAAAGGCCACCCTGAGACTACAGAGTGAATTCCAGGTCAGCCTGGACTAGAGCGAGACCCTACCTCGAAAAACCAAAAAAAAAAAAAAGAATTTAGAGTAGGCTCATCTTGCCATTCCAACACCCCTATCTGTAAAAGGGTGACAGCTTAGCTGGGTCTTCATGGTAAGTGAGAAGGGGAGCCAGATATAGACTGAGGGCTCTGCTCCACGTCCTCCCCAACAATCACCATAGGGTGAACTCAAGATCCTCCTGCCTCAGCCTTCAGAGTGATGGGATTATAAGCATGGGTAAACCCAAGTGAAATTGGCATTCTAACTTGATTCATGAATGTATGAAAAAAATCTCAACCAGTAATCAATGCATACTACAAGGTAACAATAAATATTCTTCTTGGTGATATGGGGAATTGAACCCAGGATCTCATGCATGTATCCTATCACTGAGCTACACTGCCAGTCAATAAAATAATTACACTATTTTACATTCCTTTTTCTACATGATGTCTTCAACACCCAGGGTGTCTTTCCCATACAGACTCGTCCTGTACAGATGCCCAACAGCCATTTTGGATAGTGTGGATCAGCCTGGACATTGCTCCCTGCTGGCACCTCCTCCCCACTGTCACCCAGAGAACAACTCCTCTACACACGCACTCATTCCAAAGAAAAACGGAGAAGACACCCAGGGTGTATGGTCCCTACGCCCGTGTAGCAGGATGGCGGTGGGACAGACTGAGGACCATCGGTACATTTTCTATAGGCTGTTCCCATCATCTTCTTCCTCAGTGGGTGGCACCCTTCCAAGTTCAGCCCTCAGTCCATTGACCCAAGAAGAACCCCCTATAGAAAAATGCATATCGGTAGAGGAGCTAAGTA
The DNA here is from genome assembly GCA_004024765.1 of Zapus hudsonius. Lineage (NCBI taxonomy): Eukaryota > Metazoa > Chordata > Mammalia > Rodentia > Dipodidae > Zapus > Zapus hudsonius. The sequence goes on along the minus strand of PVHP010011191.1, from coordinate 30,741 downwards.
GCTATTTAAACCAGTCTGCTTTATGAAAGGATTTACTTTAGGACTGTTTATGCTAGAGCATTTCACATTCTCTCTCTTTCTCTCTTTCAGACAGGCTTTTTATATATAGCCCAGATTGGCTCTGAATTCACTATGTAGCCAAGGCTAGCCTCAATCTTGTGACCCTCTTGCCTAGGCTTCCCCAGCGCTGGTATTACAGGACGTGATGGGTCATCATGTCTGGCTTCCAGTCACAGTTCTGAAATCCACAAGGGCCCCCCATGGCAGGCTGGGAAGCCTTGACTAGGTTCTTTGCATTGAGGAGACCTTCCAGCCTCAGGGGAGTTGTGAAACCTGAGGAGAGCAGAGGACAGCTGGAGGCTCTGTCTGACCACTTCCTTCCAGTTGAGGCTAATGTATTTCTCCAGTGCTCATCTTCCCAGATGCTCCTACCAGCCATGGACGTGAACCTGTCACGAGTCCAAGAACTCTATCCCATTTCCCTCTCTTCCTTACCACCTGGTCAAGAAGAGGGAAGGCCACTGCCCCAACCCCCACCTCAGCACCCCAGGCCCTCCTCTCACTGGGTGGTCTCCCTTTCCTAAGAGCAGGAAAGTCTCTAGGGCCCTACTTTCTGTCTTTATGACCTCTTCTCTGAAGAGGGGCGTGTTATCTACCTCTGATTGTAATCTCTCTCTCTCTCTGTCTCAGCCTCATCTGTCGCACCTTCCCTTTCTCTCTTCCTATCTTTCACTCTCTCTGTGCCAGAGCCCCTTTCCTATCCATTCCCCCCCTCCCCCAGCCACCACTGTGCTCACAAACTTCAACTTGCTTCCTGGATAACTCATCACGCCATATAGCCTTTGGACTGGAGGTGCTACCGTTCACTCAGGCCCTCACCCCCTCCACACGGGCTCCTCCTGAACCACCAGCTCCAAGCCACTCATAAAAGATGTTCCTGCAGACGAACAAAGGTGTGGTCTCAGGACCTCTGTCTCAAACAGTCACGATCCAGGAAAGAACTCGGGTTTTATTTCAACCCCACAGTGCTGGACAGAGGTCCAACTGCTGGGGGAGACAAAAATTTCGATTTTTTTAAAAATCAGGGGCCCTATCCTTTCACCTTGTATTGACTCCCACAAACTGTGCCATTGGTTCCGCAAATATCCTTTATTTTAAGTGATACTGAATGGAAGTCAGTAATTGATTTCATGTCGCAGAGCTGGACAGAGAATCCGTGTGGAGTCTGGCAAGGCCCAGAGAGGAACTGAGAAACTGGTATAAATGGACGTAAACAGATGAGAAGAGGCTGGAGGAAATGCTCAGTTTCTCACTCTTCTTATGTTGACACAGAAGCTCTCGAACCCCAGCACCTAACAGCCACCGGGCATTTTGTTTCTCTCTTAGCCAAGAAATAAGCAAAAGAACAAGTAGGGAAGCAAAGGCCGACCGGTGTCACAGACCCATTGTTCAGAGAAGAAAACATTCGCCATGTTGCCAAAGCCAACCTCATTTCCCAATTTCCCAAAGACCCAATTTCCCCAGCTGCTTTGTTGACATAGCAACAGTGGATTCTGAAAGGGTCGTTACAATGTTAATGTGTATTTCACAGGGAGTATCCCCTATGTTCTTCCCTCGCCTTGAGATACAGGTCGGCAAAGAGGTGCTTTTGGCTCCTGGCCACTGAACATAGGAGCCCACAAGTCCCAGTTTCCCGAGTGGGAGAAGTGAGGAGCACCCTCCCACCCCTGGGTGGAGCTCCCACCCCCAGCCTCCTAAGCTGCACAGCCTTCCCCAGGGGAAGGGGCTGACTATGTAGATATTTTAAGTAATAGCTGCTCCTTGGGATATGTTTCCATCCTCCTACTACTTGGGGTGTTAACTGCAGCACCTGTGAGCCATTGTGTTGAAAATCAATTATACCTCGGGCCCAGTGATAAGAATTCATCCCCTGAGCTCTGCTTTCAAAAGGCTTCAAAAGGCCTCCTACCTCTTCCCCTTTCTCCAATGCAAATGAGCAACACTCGGGATATTTGCATGCCAAATTCCAGCATGGGTTTCCAGCGAGTAAATGGTCATATTTGTTAGTACTAGCGGTAGATGAGTAAGAGGTATTTAATAAGTGTATGTTGAGTGTGTTAGCCTTTCTAGAGCTCTCGGTGCTCAAGGCTTCCTTCCCCCTACACCTCATTCACTTGATTCTTAAGCAAGCAAACAACCCAAAAGCCCAGTGATGAGGACAAAGGAGAATTATGACTCTCATTTTTACTGATGAAGAAAATGAGGTTCAAGAAAGACTTTCTCTAGCCTGAGATCACAGGACTGATTCATAAGCTTGTGTCAATGACTCCTAGCTGGTTGCTGCTTTCTCGCTGCTCCATGGTGTTTCTGAAGGGACCCAGGCACAAAGCAGGAGTCGGGCTAAGTGACGGCAACGAAAGTACAATTAATAATAGCCAAAATGTATTAAAGGCTTATTATGCATCTCTCAAAGATATGATCTTGTTTGACTTTTCTTTTGCATGCATATTTGCGTGTATGTGTGTAGAGGTCAAAAGTTCAATCCTCACCACTTCCACACTCTCTGTCTCTGTCTCTCTCTCTCTCTCTCTCTCTCTATATATATATATATGTATATGTATATGTATATAGACATATATATACATATATGTCTATATACATATAATATATATAATATATACACACATATATATACATATATTTTTTTTTCACTGCTGGCTGCTCCCTGAGCTTCCAGAAAATTCCTCTGTCTATGGCTCCTTTCTCACTGTGCTGTATTCACTGAGCCATCTCTCCAGCCCTCAATGAGCTTCTTTTCAGTTTGAAATTAATTATAGCTTCACAGGCATCTGTAGAAAACAGGCAGGTACAATGGCAAAAGCTGCCATCGCAGCTACTGGGGAGGCTGAAACAGGAGGGTTGCAAGTTCAAGGACTGCTTGGGCTACATATTGAGTTCCAGGTCAACTTCACAAGACCTTATCTGAAACACAAAACCACAGCCATAGCTCAGTGGTAGAATGCTTGCTGAAAGCCCTTCTATCACCTTCTCGTCTGGGTCCAGGTCAGCTTTGCTCATCACAGTGGAGATGTCCTAATGCCCGTGTGGGGTCCTCTTGTCCTTCTTTGGGAAATGTAGGCAGGTGCCATCCAATGGGGGCCATGTGAAAGTGACAAGCAAAGCACCTTCCCCACTCTCCTCTGCAATAGTGAGTGTGGAGGAATGTTTGGAGACACAGTGGCAGCCCATGAAGAAAGGTGTTCTCAGATGTCTCTGGGCCACAGCAGACTGTCCAAGGAGCAGGATATAAGCCGATGCTATAGAACCACTGAGATTTAGGGATGATTTCTTACTAGAAAGACTCCATCTGAGGTGAGCAGATGTGGGATAAAGTCAGATGGGGAGAGTAGTTTCCTCTCTTCTATGAGAAGCCAAAGGGAGAGGCAGAACCATTTTCTTCTGAATTTGGAAGTCTGGGTGTGAAGATGGGCCACTTCCCATCTGTCGTAGTCAGGTGCAGCTGAGATGAATCTCCAAACCAGGCATAGTTATGAGAGGAAAGGATTTATTAAAGCTACAGGTTCAGGGAAGTTCCATAATGGAGAAACAGATTGCCCCCTTTCACAGGTCCAAACAGAGTGAGAAACCCATCACCAGCACCACACACGCAGGAACATAAGCAAAACAGGCAGGGAGAAAAGAGATCCCCCCCCCCTGCACCCGTTTATATATAGCCTTAGGGCAAGGTTTTACAATCCTATTCTAGACTTTTTGTCTTTCTGAGTCTTTCCTGCACTGCCCACATTGGAAGGGATGTTCATTTCTAGCTCCCCTGAGCTTCCTTACATCCTGCCCCCAACTGAGAGGGCTGCCTTCCTGTGAACACCATCAGGGACCCACCCAGGATTACTAAAAAAGTCAAGTTGACAACAAAATTTAACCATCACACCATCCTAGGGGGAGGCTGACTCAGGAGGTGGCAGAGTAGAGAAACTTTAGATCTTGGATGACAGTTTCATTTCTGATTATTATTTATTTGTTTGTTTGTTTTTGAGATATAGTCTCATGTAGCCCAAGCTGTCCTCAAATTCACTGTACAGGTAAAGATGACCTTGAATTCCTGATCCTCCTGCCTCCACCTCCCCAGTGCTGAGATTACAGGCATGCACTACCACACAAGGTTTTATGCAATACTGGGAATTGAACCCAGGGCTTTGTTCCTGCTAGGTAAGCACTCCTATTGCACTATCTATCTCCCTCGCCCCTGGATGATGTCTTGAGGAAATCATCCACTGTAGCTCCTGCCTTCCTGTTCCATGAAATGATAAATTCTCTCCTTGTTCAAATTAGTTTGATTTGAATTTCCATTACTTGTAACCAAACCCATCCTAATTGGTCTGGGGTATGACTTAGCCACAAACCACATGTTCAGCATATGTGAGACTTCAATTCCATCTCCAGGACAAAACAAACAAACAAACAACAAAAAACTCCTGATGAATCAGAGGCTCACAAAGCAAGACAAAACTACTCCAGCTCCCACAATCCCTACTCTCATGGCAGAGATGTTGCTAAAAGCTCAATTTCTTTCTTTTTTTTTTTTTTTTTTTTTTTTTTTTTTTTTTTTTTTTTTTTTTTTTGTTTTTTGAGGTAGGGTCTCACTCTAGCCCAGGCTGACCTGGAATTCACTATGGAGTCTCAGGGTGGCTTTGAACTCACAGAAATCCTTCTACCTCTGCCTCCCGAGTGCTGGGATTAAAGGCGTGCGCCACCACAACCGGCTTAAAGACTCAATTTCTTATCGAAATAAGTAGTGAAATTTCTTATCTAAGAATCTGAGTGAGAAACTAAACTTAAAATTAGAAGCCAGGCTTGGTGTCAAATGTCTGTAATCCCATCCTTCAGGGAGGATCACTGAAAGTTCAAGGTTAGTCAAGGTCTACCTAGCAAGTTCTGGGCCAGCTAAGGCTACATTGTGAAATGCTATCTCAAAAAATAAAAACAAAGACACAAATAAATAAAGTTTAGTGGTGCTTGTCTGTAATCTCAGGTGTTAGAAGGTAAAGGTAGGAGGATCAGGAGTTCAAGGTTATCTTCAGCAACTAGCGAGTTTGAGTCCAGTCTAGGCTACATGAGACCCTGTCTCAAAAAGCCAGAAAACAGACAAATTTAAAAGAAGATGATATGCAAACTTGCAATAATTCCAAGTGCTTTGCATTCATCAACTCTTTATCTTCTTAGGCAGGTATGGTGGAGCACACCTGAAATCTCAGCTCATGAAAGGTAGAGGCAGTGAGATTAAGGTCATCCTCAGCTATATGGAGTTCAAAGCCAGTTTGGGCTGTATGAGACCCTGTCTCAAAAACAAACAAACAAACAGAGCTCCATCAAAGTCAGTGAGAGAATCTGTTCTCAGCTGTGTGGAGATGACAGACATGTGGCTTCCTGGTCACCGAAGCTGCTGTCATAGACATCCTTCCCCTGCCAATGGCATGTCTTGCTCTGGGTTGAAGAAAGAAGCACCACGGTTCCATGCAGTGTGTCAGACAGCCTGCAGAGAGTGTGTGCCCGTTTGAAGATGACTTGTTATCATCCTCTGAGAAGTAAGCATGAAGTATGGTACTGTGTACCTGGCCACTCCTTAAACCTCCTGGAAATGGCCTGACGACATTTTTAACCTCCAGAAACCCCTTAGAAAACCCTGTGTTATTCCACTCTGTGCTGACATGGTCACCTGGTGCCATGGTTTGGCTGGGATTCATTTGAATTCTCAGTGTGAGCTTTTAAGAGGGTGAAAATCTAACCACAATGTTTAAAGTGAAGCCTTTGAGACATGATTAGGAAGAGAAAAATTCATCAGGGTGGGTCCTGGTGGCTTTATCAGAAGACAGGTAGAGAGCAAGACACACATGCATGCTTCCTGTCTCCTGTCATGCCTGGCCCTGGGCTTCCTTGGGACTCTGCCAGCAGGAAGGCTGCACCCCCACATGTGATACCTGGCCCTCCAGAGCTATGAGCTAAGGAAATATCTTTGCTTTGTAAAGAATCTCCTCCCCCTAAGTTAAACTTAATTATGTGATACCACTGTGTGTGTGTGTGTGTGTGTGTGTGTGTGTGTGTGTGTGTGTGTGTACACGTCAGGGGTCTTCTTTGAATCTAACTTAGTATTAAGAAGGATGTTTTTAACTTGAGTTCTTCTAAGAGAGAAAGTAACTAAATGCTGATGGTAAGTGCTCTATTTTGAGATGTGACTCACATGCACAATGCCTGGAAGTGTGAGAGAGTCCACACTCCCCGGGAGGACACCACTGGACAATACGGATGGGAACCCAGGAAAAACCGCACAAAAATGTCAGTTTAGTGGTGCACAACAGAGGTTGTTAGCACTGTGGGCAAGTGAGATTCACCCCCATTATGACTTTCTGAGGCAGAAGGTGGAAAGACAAGACCCCCATTCTCTCTATTGTCCATTGGTCTCCCCTTGGGGAGTGTGAACTCTCCCACACTTCCAGGCCTTGTGCATGTGAGCCACCTGACTGCTGGCCTCCGGGAAACTGGAGAAAGGGCCTGTAGCTGAGGACAAGTGCTGTCAGCCTAGGACTGGGCATGGGTGAATGTCACAGTAAAGCCGGGGCTAAGTAGTGGCCTGGACCCATGTGAGAAATGGCACCAAAAGTGTCATGAAGGGAAATTCATCCGAAGGTTAGGAAGTCAACTTTGACGTTAGACTGGTCCAGTATATTTAATTGTGGGTGTTCACATGTGCGTGTGTGCTTTACCACTGAGCTACATCTCCAGCCTTATACATTCAATTTTGAGCACACATGCAGGGGACTCGTGAGGAAATTCAGTCAGTGAAAGAACAGTTTGGGGCAGTGAATGGTAATGCAAAAAGACCCCAAGGACTGACTCTGATCATGAATTGCCTGAGATGATTTTAGAAAAGAGACCTGAGGTCCTCTGTGGAAGGGAGTGCTATGGCTCCCCTCTGGACCTCCACATAGGACCACCCTCTCCAGGAAGAGCTCAAATGAGTTGGTTTAAAAACAGGAGGGATCAGGGGCTTCAGGAAAGGTAGGCTGACAAGCGAGTGAGAGGTCTGAGGAGTCTGAATCCTTAGCATAATTTCTGAGCTTCTGCCACATTGCAAAGTGGGGCCATAACACATGTTTGAAACATAAGCCACATTTCCCCAGAAGGCGAGGCCAGTTTCTATAGACTGGTCACAATGAATAGCCTTCTCACTGCTCTACCAATGAAACTCACTCATTGGAGTTGAGTTACAACACCGTTGCTTTGATCATACAATACTTCTCAGCACCGCACCTCTGTGGCTAGAGCTTTGCACTGTAATAGAGTAGCTGTCAGAACCACTAGGCATCAGTGATGACTCCTCTTTCCTCATGGGTGTTGGGAAATGCCATAGAAATGTTTAAAAGGAAATGCCTAAGTGTTTTTATGTCAGAAGGCCAAACATCAGTTGGTCTCCACAGACACACCAGGGGCTTATTTTTTGCATGTTCAAACCTGTAGTTAAAACTTACATACGTAGGTCACAATTCCTCACTCCAAGAGGACAAGGGAGAGACAATTGTCCACAGATTTTTAAAATAGAGAGAGCTCTTGTGCCTAACGTTGCAGATTTATGGTTAGAGCTACAACTTCTTCGTGTCAGGCCCTGTCCAAGATGCAATTAACTCACGTGATCCTCACAACGGCATGGGGGAGGTGCTGGTTTCCTCATTTTATAACCAAGGAGACTAGATCAAGTAACTTGCCCAAGATCATAGTTTGAAAGGGAGAGCAAAGACACACATCAGGTCTGGATCTGAAGTCCAGACTTTGGATATTTAATTGGGAAAAATGATAGTTGTCAGCCATCTGTATGGCTCCCATGAGAACTAACACCTCCCCTCCAAATGGTGACATTCCTAATAATGTGTAAGAAGATGTCAGAATCGCTCTAGGCTTTGGGGTCATGAGCAGAGACATCACCTTTTCTCCTTCATCCATCACTGACCTGTGAAACAGGGTCACAAGCCACCCCAAGCAGCAGCCAGTTAGTTCTGCATACTTTCAAACTAGGCTCTTGGGAGGCTGTAGGAGTGATGGGCCAGGTGACCTTGACCTGGTTCTTTTTCATGAATTGTCCTCTCTGGATGGAGGGCAGCTAGTGACTACCTACAGCTGAGGACAGCTAAACTGGGAGGAGAGAAATGGCCATCCTTTTGGCCTCTGAAAAATGTTTGATTGCCTCCTATGGCACTGAAAGGGACAGGACCAGGTAGATTAGTCACAAACCTCACTCTCTGATGAGGTATGGCAGGATTGATTTGCCCTTTTTTTTTTTTTTAACAGACTTTTCCCGTCAACACACTTGGGTGCCCACAGAACTCTTCTGAGGACACTTGTCCAGCCACAGGAAGCACTTGGGAACAAATGAATGAACAACCTCCCTCTTTTAAAAATTGTAATCGATGTTTTCATCTTGCTTTTGGCAGGTGCCCTAGCATCATAAATGCATGCCTCACCCCTATTACCTGCACGGGGTGGTTTTTCACCTCCTTGTGGAGCAAATCAATATTCTGTTATTCTCTGTCATTTGGATGTTACTTTGTGTAAACAACAGTTAAAAAAAAGTAACATCAGGAGCTCTGCTGTCTATACAAATCAACAACCAGGAGAAACCAGAAGTGGATTACTACAGAAATCCTTTTTGTGCTAAATTGTAATCAACTAGATTGGATGTACTGTTTGTCCATTTTAAAAATTTAATAATGGGTTTTGGTCCTCTTGGTTCTATACAAAGGGCATTTATAAATATTAATATAGAATAGCAGGGAAAGAACAATACATAACAATAATGAGAATCACAAAATCCCATCACATTGACACTGCCATGTCACCAGTTTAGGATTAGCAGGTTAACTTTCCAGTTAAAAATATTGCTTTATGATAAAAAAAAAAAACACAAAAAATAAAACAAGCTTCTTGTTGCATTGTATATTCCTTTAGGCATCCTTATTTTTCTCCAGGTTCCAGGATCACTGCTTCAATTAACATTTTGGGGGAGAGCCAGGCTCAGAGGAAGGTGGGGAGGTTGATTTATCTGCATTCTTTCTTACCCAAGCCGCTCAGAGCTTGGCTTTTGTCTAATTCTAACCCCTGACACCACTTGAGTCAAAGGCCTGGCAACTAATACCCCATTTTAGCTCATTTTTTTATCCATCCCAAGCTCCATTTAAAAATGATAAAGTTACCCAAGGTGTCAGTTTTCACCAGTGTTTCTAAATACATCTAGTAAAAATGCAGCAATTTCATAGTAAATCCAACTGCTGAGATCTAATCACTGGGTAAGCCGAGGCTTTATTCAAATGTGGATCACCAATATAGCTTAAGATGTAAATGAAGTGCAGAGAGAAATAAAGCAAGAAAATCTCCGATGGCCTTTTTCTGCCATTTGATGCCCAAGCCCTTATCAGTCAATGGCTGCAGCTCAACTTCAGGGGCAGCCTCGCTGTAACAGCTACAGGAGCGGCTGTCCTCCTCCAGTCTCTGCCAAACAAAACACACTTTCAGTAGCTTTAATATGAAATTTAAGGGCGGGGGGGGGGAAGGTCAAAATAGACAGGCTTTGCCAAATAAATCCCAAAGATCCATTCTAATTTCCACCCAAGGATCTTTTAAGTCGTCAGGACGCTCTTTCTGATATGTTGATCCACACTTACTTTCATTAAAACTTTGTGACTTGGTTTTTTCCAACCTGATAGCTTTACTAAACTAGTTCTCAAAGAGTTCGCTAAGCCGCTATGCATAAAACTACTTTGCTGTCATGGTGGCTTCTAATATCACCTAAATGCAGGCGGCAGCTGCTCTGGAAATGAACCTGATCTACATGCATTCCATCTGAGCTTGGGAATTACTTCGCTTTTGCTTCGACTGGAAGTCTTATGAGGAAGAGGTGCTGTCCTCTGCAGCCCCCCACCCTAAGCTTTCCTGAAACCAAATGCTGAATTATCTGCCACCCTGTATTTGTTCTGGAAGCAATCTACACAGAACATGGCTTTATCTGCTAAGGTTTCCAACTGGGATTAAGAGATCCTAAAACATTTGGGGAGGAGGAAGGGCCCACAGAAGAGCAAAGAATTAAAACGAAGGTCTCTTCCAACAATTGCATGGCAAGCACACAGGGGGTTCAGGCTAAGCTCAAAGGCCAGAGGTTGCTCAGAGGGGCACATGAAGAGCCTGGCTTTATTGGCATGAGTTTTGAAATGGTAAAAGAAAAATAAGAAGCCACTTTGGTCTCTGGGCTATCCTGAAAATTACTTCCAAGCTGGCTGGTCTCTAGGTGATTAGCCCCTCCACTTCCCTCTGTCCGGAGACCTGACAGGAGGAGCCTTTATTTCTTTATCAATTGCTGTGGTCAGTATACATTACCACAGTCAGTAGAACTATTGGCAAAGGATTTCCAAAAAGGTAGAGATCTTTTTCTAGGGGATTAAACATAAACTAAATAATCAACAAGACTGAATAACAGTTATCATGTGTACAATTTACAGTGTCCCCAGTTCTCCCTAACAGGTGGACAGCCTTGCTCGAAGTCTGCTCGCTGGGAAATCAATTCTCACGGAAGTGGACTTCACCTTCACCCATGAGCCATCTGCAGACCTGAGGAAAACAGTCCAAGATTTGACACCAGGCCCGTGACAACATTTATAGACTCTTAGGCCTTGTCATCGAGTCAACATGATTGGAAACCTGTTTGCAGCCAGCTGTGTGGTCTTTGTCAACCTCTTGAAGACTTGGTCCCTTCGTCATAAAATAGAGAGGATAATAATGCCTTCTGCTTGAGGAGATTCCATCACTTATGTGAGGCACCTAGCCTGATGTCTGGCACGTGTTTGACATTTAATAGGCAACAAATAATATCATGCTATTACACTAGGACTCTGCAACTAGCAAGGGCTGAGGGCTGAGGAGTCTGTGCTGGGTTTATTAAAACAAAACATCCTCCAACGTTTCCATGGTCACTTCTGGTAGTTCTGCTGGAAGCCTCCCACTGTGATAGAACGGCTCCTGGATTTCTCTCAGGACTTGGAAATGACAGGTATTTAATTCCACACCTTTCCCTGCCCCTCACCACATTGCCAGATTTGTAAACTGCAGAAAGATTGGCTGATCATGGTGAAGTAATGTTGGTGAAAAGTGACCACCTTTACTGATGCATGAGAAACGGTTGGTCACCTCTTGCTGTTTCTGAGGTAGTGGGGATTGAACCAGGGCCTCTCACACACTAGGCAGGCACCCTACCAACGGAACTATATGCACAGCCTGGGGTTGGTTACTTCTTCCAGGATTGCAACACAAAGTGCCTAAGAGCCCGGTCAGCTGGGAAAGCCTTTTGCCAAGAGAAGGAGGTAGAAGAGGCCTGGGCCAAAGGGTCAGAAGCCGCTGGCCTTGCTCTGTCACACAGTCACTGTTGGGGCTCAGCTCTCTGAACCTTAGCATGCAATCTCTCAAACGAGGCAGCTGACACCGTTAACAGGATTATCTCTGAAAGGTGAGATCATAGGGAAAGCTTTCACTCCCCGCTTCAAAGACCTTTTTTATTTTATTTTATCAAGAAAACATTATTTTACCAATATAAACTTTTCATGGAAGGATCCTTCCAGTGAGAGCTTGCTGGACATGCAAAGTGGCATCACCAGCAGCTTCTATGGGTCAAAGTCTAACATATTATGATTGGACTTTTTTTTGTCCCAAGGTAATCTCCTGGGTGCTCCATCCTTCTCAGCAGATTCTTCCGACTTAAGTAGTAAGGTCATGCAGATTCCTGAGGCAGCTCCTTTATACAGGAAGCCAGTAGCTCGGGTCACAGTGGATAGAGATCATTCCCCGACCCTCCACCCTGGTCTGAGGAGAAATATCCAGACATTTCTTTAGGAATCACAGCCAACATTCTCCTGTTTTTCCAACAGGGTTTGGTTAGGCGTGTAGGGCAACTCCCAGCACAAGGCACCATGATTAGTTTGAGTAACTTTTCTAGTATGTTCCAGAGCAGCGCTTACCCATTCACCACATGCAATTTGTTGTATTTTTCAAAGTAGAACAAACTTTATTGGTGATAGGGGGCATAATTTCTGTTTGCTCTTTGCTAGTATAAAAGTAGTGTGCGTGGGTTGCAAAAAGAAGCAGAGAAAATAGACGTGTATGAAGAAGGGAACACCTCACCTTGCACAGGGCTGAAAGCATCCCTCCAAAAGTCACACCAGCCAGAGCCTGTGGCTGGGACCAGTGGAAACAGCCATTCCAGATGCCATACAGTTAAGGTGAGCTCCTTCTAAACTAGGATGAACCCTAAATGCAATATGATTACCACCTGGTTCTGCATTCATTACGAAGCAACCCAGGTGTTTCTCATGCCTCCAGTTTGGCACAGTGCCATTGCCTGTGACTTTTCACTAGGCGACTTCTTTAGGGTTTCCTAGGAGTGAGGTCTAGACTTGGAAAATGCAGTCACATATGGACAAACCATACAGTCAGGTGACCTTAAACGTGATCCTGCCCTGCCAGTTCCTCCACGCACAGGTGGAGGATTAGCAAGTGGGACGTACACACAGGGCCCTGGGTGTTTTGACAATACTGAAGTCTCCACTTCCTCACCCATGCACAGTGCACCCCTCCCCCTCCGCCCTTCCCTACACCCAATGGCACCTGATGGTGAGTTAACGTGTAGCTACAACAAATCTCAAAAAAACAAAAACAGCTCTGCATGAAGCATTCTGGGCTTCCAGAGAATTTGGTATGATTTGCCACCATTAACAAGGGTTGCTTTTGATGATGTTGATGGTAAAGGCTGTAAACAAAACAGCTAATTAATTCCCTTCGAAGAACTCTAAAGATCTTTAATTACACAGTTTGAAAAGCGCCAGTCACCCGATCGGGGTGATCACCCTCTTTGACCACCTGAACGAAATGATCTTGTTTCCCTAGTTTCACACACCTAGGATGGGCTTGCAGTAAATCCTGACAACAACACGCTCTGATGTCAGGAAGAAAGAATGCCACCTACAGCTTAATGTCTGGAAAACCATATTCCGAGGGCTGCAAACAAGGAAGGTTTTTGTCTCCTTCATGCCCAGTATGCAATCAAGTGGAGATGCTACTTCCATCCGTAATCTACAAGTGAAATTAAAGTTGTTGAAAGACACAGGGCAACCAGAAGCCTTTGTTTCTTTGAGGAACAGGAAAAATTTAAACCACTAAATGTTTTAGCAGATTTACAAAATTTCCAATTAAATCATGAAATCTATTATTGTAGAGCCCCAAGGCTTTCTCTGTCTCTTCCTCCCTCACACCCTTACTCATCCGTGAATGAACTCACATGGGCAGTATGCTGCCAGCAAACCAAACCCTAAGTTCCCCAAGCATAAGTACAGCTTCACTCTGTTTGACCTGTAGAGAAATTGGGGTGCAGAGGCGGTATACCATCTTGAAGGTGGATGAGGCCAGCTCAGCAGCAGCTTTGGGATGAGCATTTGCCAGCCTTGGAGAAAAGTCCAGCATTTGCCTCCTCCCACCTCCCAAGCCTGGAAGGCTCCAGGGCCCCTAGCAGGTCCAGGCAGCTGGTGAGAGGGCAGGGAGGGAGTCAGATCTGCTGTACAAGAGCACCCTCTGCCAGTTGGCACAGTGGCCTGGCTTCAGACATCTATGGGCCAGAGGCAGGAGAGGGCACAGAGCTGCACAAAGCCTGCGGCTGGAGGCCAGGCAGGAGAGAGACTCTGTCCTCACTCACCTCTAAACAATAGCCCGCGCAGGCAGGGGTGATGCCGATTTCCAAGGGCGCTTCATTATAATCCTCCCCTCACCCCCAATCCAGCCCTCGGAGCTTGAATGGTCCTCCAGACACCCATTCAGTAGAAAATGATTTTTGCCCTTGTCTCTGGCGATCTCCGGTGAGCACCACTGCTCTGGCTGACATGCGCTGCAAAGATGAAGCACCAGGTTACTTTGAGGCCCTCCCAGGCTGTTACAAAGGGCAAGTGGTGCCAGCCTGGGCTCTATGTGGCTTTTTAAAATTGAGCTGTTAACTTTTTTTTCTTTTAGTATGCACTTCTTTTCTGAAAAGGATTTGAAACAACTTACAATAAAGGCAAACACAGTAAGGTCATTCAACTAAAATTAGAAAAGCAAAGCCATGGAAAGGAGGAAGGAACAAGCATTGATTATGAAGTGTGATAGAGTTACTATGAGTTAGCATCAGATCAGGCCCTGAGCTTCCTGGCAGCCAGTGCAAAAATGGATACCCAATTAATTAGATGGTTCACACAAGCCACTGGGAGGAAACAGAACAATTCCCCAGAAGAAGTAAATCTCTTTCTCTTGCTTTTTTTCTTTTTAGGAGACCTTCTTCTATTAGGAGCTATGAAAATATCACACAATATATTTAACAATGGTCTTTAAAAATATTTATTTATATCGCTTCTCAGCCTTTTGGCTAAGATCAAGTGTAAAAATATTTATTTATTTATTTATTTATTTATTTGCAAGCAGAAACAGGAGAGAGAGAGAGAGAGAGAGAGAGAGTTGACATGCCAGGTCCTCCTGCCACTGTAAACTCCAGACACACATGCCACTTTGTGCATCTGGTTTTACGTGGATACTGGTGAATTGAAACTGGGTTGTTAGGCTTTGCAGGCAAGCGCCTTAACCACTGAGCCAGCTCCTTAACAATGTTCTGATACTGCAAATGCAGAGACTATTCTGATGTACCTGTTTCTTTGTTTTGTGTTGTTTTATTTTGAGATAGGGGCTCGCATAGTCCAGGCTTACACTCACTCTGTAGGCAAAGATGATCCTTAAGTTCTTATTTTTCTGCCTTCACCTCCCAAATTCTGGGATTACAGGTCTGCACCACCAGGCCCAAATCAGTACTGGTAAATCCTGTAGGAGAAGACAGACAGAGTGCAGAAAGCAGACAAACAGGACTCAGATTTGAGCTCTCAGTGTTTCATTAGCTACTTACTAAGTTCCTAACAAGTGTCAGACTCTAAGGAAAGGGGACAGAGGAGGTAGGGAAAGCCTGCCTGAGGAGTGTGATCTGATCCAAGAAGGAACGTAGCATCTCCAGAGGGTAGCTATATAGCAATATATAGAAGCCTCCTGAAGCATCATTGTTAGGTAAAAGCAGGTGTAACAGACAGAGGGTTTTAGAGTTAAGTCTTAGAAATCCCTTTCAACCTACTACAAACAATAATGACGTGTAACTTAACTCTGGCCTCTGGGTTCACCTTCACCATGGCTTCATGCCCCCCAGAAGCAAGTGCGGGTGCAGCAGTTCTAGAAGACGAGATTGGGAAAAAGACAGGCAACCATTTCTTCCCGTAGCTTTCTCCCCGGATGCTCCATGATCCACTCCATACAGCAGACTTCTTTTTTTGTCTCTTCAGCCAGAATTGTCCATTCCTGATCCAACCTGATCAACTCTTAGACCAATCAGAACACCAGAGGAGCTAACTTCCTCTGCAGGAATCAGCCAGGTGGAAAAGGAGGGTCTGTTGGCCAGGAGGAAGAGGTAGGATGAGTGGCTGGGTAGGCAGTGACATGCCAACCAGCCCGTAAATGCTCACCTCCCGCCGTGGGATGGCTGGGGTAGTGGAAGGCTCTTCGGTGCTGTTGGAAAGGTTGTCTGCTTACTTGGCCGTCAGAGAGAGAATGTTGGCCTTATTTCCAGAATCGGACTTAAAACTTAACTATTTTCCATTCTTTTCTCTCTCCTTTCCTTTTTTCTTTCGTTCCTCCCTCCCCTCTTCCTTCTTTTTCTTTCTTTCTTTCGACAGAGTGTTACCAGTGGCCTGCCTGGGCTTGACCTCATAGCTATACTCCTGAGGGCTGGGATTACAGGTATGAACCTCCTTTTAAACTTTCTTACCTGACTCTTTTATTTCTGTGTCTATTTATAAAATTATTTTAACAAGTCTTCCTACTTCCAACTGTACTCAAGTCTAGTTGCTCTTCCACATAGTAGAATAATCTTATAAATAAATGTATTATATCATTCAACCTATTTGCCCTGTCATCACTAATAAAGCTAAAAATCTTTGCACTCACACAAAAAGGAGATATTTAAATATATTTAATAAAATACATAAACACATACAATTTTTTATGAGTAAAAGTAAAACAGTCTTATGAAAAAAGTCAGAGAAAAGCAAAGTAACCTTCACTCTCATAGCTAGGAAGTATCCTATACTCATGGATAGGAAGCCTCAGTTCTGAGATATCAGTTCTTTATGACTGAATTCATAAACTTCATGCAATCCTAATTGAAATCCTAGCAAGTTACTTTGTGAACATCAATGCAGATAAATGGACCAGAAAGTTTACACGGGAAGGCAAAAGATCTTGCTAGTCAATAATAGTGAAGAAGGACAAAGTCAGAGAACTGACATCCTCAACCTCAAGACTCACCACAAAACTCTATAGTAATCCCATGGCATTGGCAAAGAATGGACACTCAGTCCGTGGGAGAGAATATACCCACAGAAATACACACACAAATCCAGCAATGTACTCAGCTGTTCCTTGAAAAGGAAGCAAAAGCACATCAATAGAGGCTGGAGAGGTGGCTCAACAGTTGTTTGAAAGCCTGACAATCTGGATTCAATTCTCTAGGACCTGCTTTAAGCCTGACATACAAAGCGTTGCATGCATCTGGAGTTCATTTCCAGGAGCAAGAGGCCCTGGTGTACCTATTCTCATTCTCTCTCTCTTTCCTTGCAAATAAATGATAAATAATTTTTAAAGGCACGTCAATGGAGAAAGGACAATTTTCAACAAAGGGAGTTGGAACAACTGGACATCCATGTACAAAAAAAAACACAAATCAAGATACAAACCTTACATATTTTACAAATGTTAACTTAACTTAAAGTGGCTCATAGACTGAAATAGAAATGTAACAAGAATAAAATTTCAAGTTAACATATGAGAAAACCTTGGACTGGGAGATGATATTTTAAATACTATACCAAAAGTATAACATATAAAGACATATGTTGATAAATTGACTTTATTAAAATTAAAAATGGCCAAGTGTAATGGGGCATGCCTTTAATCCCAGCACTTGGGAGGCTGAGGTAAGAGGATTGCTGTGAGTTTGAGGCCAGCCTGGGCTACAGAATGAGTTCTAAGCCAGCCTGGGCTAGAATGAGACCCTGCTTCAAAAATAAAAGTCTACTTTACAAATAAAATCAGATAACCAATTCTGCTCTGCAAAGGCATTATTAAAGAAACAAAAAGACAGGTAGCTAGAACATGGTACACACCTATAAACTCAGCATTTGGGAGGTTAGGCAGGAGGATTATCTTTTCAAGTCAGCCTGGGATACATAGTAAGACTACTTTTGTGTTTAGCACAGATAATCTTTCGTCATACAGCTCTCAGTTCCATTGGCTATACCATACGTAGGACTACAGGATCATGTTGTAATCTCAATTTGTTTTGTTTTGTTTTCAAATTAAAATTTTATTAAAAATTTACATAATTCCCTCCCAATGCCCTCCTTTATCTCTCTTATTCCACTCCCCTCCACTGAACCCCATTTTCGTTCTAACGATTCCCTTTGTATTTTGATACCCTTCTTTCTTTTCTCCATCATTCATGAGAACATGGTGATAGGCCCAATATTATGCTAGGCTTGTGCAGGTGATGAAGTCATGAAGGCAACGACCACTTTGTGTCTGGAAGAGCTTTCTTTCTTTTTTTTTTCTTGGCTTTTCGAGGTAGGGTCTCACCCTAGCCCAGGCTGACCTGGAATTCACTGTGTAGTCTCAGGGTGGCCTTGAACTCATGGCGATCCTCCTACCTCTGCCTCACAAGTGCTGGGATTAAAGGCATGTGCCACTATGCCCGGCTTGGAAGATAGCTTTCTAAAGACCCTCTCCCCATGCTTTGGTTCTTAGAGTCTTTCCACATCTCTTCTTTCCTCAATGGCCCCTGAGCCTCAGAAGGCATTGTAGAGATGTCTCACAGTTCAAACTGCACACTTCACTGTCACCTCTTCTCAGCACTGGTAGGAGTTTTAAGTCTCCCCAGCAGTCACTGGCATCTGAAAAGAAAAACTTCTCTTACCAAAAGTGAAAGCAGCACTAATACATGGGTAACTATTTAGAGGATAACTATTTAGAGGATTTATAACTATTTAGAGGATAACTTGGTGGGAATAATGTATCCATTTAGCTAAGCAACAGTAGTAACTTCTCCCAGGACTTACGACCTTCCCAGCTGTGGCGATTTCAATAAATGTCTCCCATAAGCTCTGTGGACTGAATGTTTGCTGCCCACTTGGTCACAATTTGGGAGGTGGAGTCTTGCTGAAGGAGGTGTATGGTTGTAGGCCACTCCAAGGGTCTTCTAGCCAGTTCCCCCTTGCTAGAGGTCAGCTCACTCTCCTACTGCTGTTTTCCACCTGCTGTGGCAGAGGTGATGTCCAGCCTCTGCTCATGCCATGCTTTCCTCTGCCATCATGAAGTTTCCCCTGGAGATTGTAAGCCAAAATACAAACTTTCCTCCTACCAGCTGCTTTTGGCTGGGTACTTTTATCCCAGCAATGGGAGGTAACTACAATACCAGCTGTAGGCTTTTTAAGTAGATGTTCAGAATCAGGCATAAATTCCCTCCTGTGGAGTGGGCCTCAAATCCAACCAGAGAGCAATGGGTTACCCCCATAACAGATGTGCCATTATTGGGCTATTGGGGAGACCCTGTCTTTTAAAAAAGAATGAAAAGATAAACCACAGGTTGTGAAAAAATATATTTGTAAAGCATATACTCTGAGAAAACATTATATGAAAACTACACAAAGAACTCTTAAAACTTTTAGAACACTACAAAAACAATTCAATTTAAAAATGTGGGTAAATGAGCTGGGCAGATGGTTCAGTAGTTAAAGGTACTTGTTTGCAAAGCCTGCTGGCCTGGGTTTAATTTCCTAGTACCCATGTAAAGGCAGATGCACAAAGTGGCATATGCATCTGGAAACTTATTTGTAGTGTCAAGAGGCCCTGGCTCACCCATAGTTTCTCTCTCCCTTGTATAAATAAATAAAAACAAATAAGTAAATAAATAAGAAAAATTAATTAACTAATTTTAAATAGGGGTAAAATCTGAACAGACATTTTACCAAAGAAAGTATACAAAAAATGCATTATATTTCATTGAGGAATTACAAAGTTAAATAACAATGAGGCACCATTCATTATACCACTATTACAAAGGTTAAGATCTGAAACACTGACAGCAGTGGGCTGGAGAGATGGCTCAGATGATAAGACACTTGTCTGAAACACTGACATCATCAAATGCTGGTGAGGATCTAGAGCAACAGGAATGCTCATTCACTGCTGGTGAGGAGCTGGGTGGCTTCTTCCCAGATGGCTCAAATATAGCCCTGGTGGAGACCTCATTTCAGACTGAAGGCTAGTTTGTCTGAAAAGCCAAGCTGAAATCTAGCTAGGTCTGTCCATGAAGAGAAGATTTGAAATGATCCTCAGCCCCATGAATAAATGAAATCTCTCATCCCAGTCTCCTCAGAGGCTCAATGTGGCCTTCGTTAATTCATATATTGCATACTTTCTGCCCAGAACAGTACCTGATACAGCAAGTGCACATCAAATGTTTGCTAAGTAAAAATCAAACAAAGGTACCTATGTTTATCAGATGTTCCCCTCCCTTTTTGAAAAAAAAAATTTGCTGGGGATGGTGGCACACACCTTTAATCCCAGCACTCGGGAGGCAAAGGTAGCAGGATTGCCAGAGTTCAAGGCCACCCTGAGATTACATAGAGAATTCCAGGTCAGCCTGAGGTAGAGTGAGACCCTACCTTCAAAAACAAAACAAAAACAAAATTTTATTTATTTATTTATTTATTTATTTGCAAGCAGAGAGAATACAGACAGAGAAAAAAAGAATGGGAGTGCCAGGGCCTCCAGCCATTGCAGACAAACTCCAGATGCATGCCCCACTTTGTGCATCTGGCTTACTCGTGTACAGGGGAATTGAACCCAGATCATTAGGTTTTGTAGGCAAGTGCCTTAACTTTGATCTCTCCAGTCTCTTTTTTTTGAGACAAAGTTTTGCTAAGAAGCACAGGCAGGCCTTGGTACTTATATAGCTCAGACCAGGCCTCATGTCCCCTCATGCTCGCCTACATATTCCCAGGCTCAGAATTGCCTGGAGAAGCAAGGGCTCAGTGATCAAGACCCAAGGAAGGAGTGCTGACATTTATTGAACACCCACTATTGTATTATCCAGTTCAATACTTACAACAGTCTTGGGTAGAAACAGTATTTCCATTTTAGAGAAGAGAACAGTCTCACCAAACTTGTCATTTGCTTTGTGTCCCAAAGCTAATAGGTGTTAGGGCTGGACTCAAATCCAGCTCCACTGGACTCCACAACTCCTGAGTATTCTTTTTAGGGTGCCAAGGGACCTCTCAGTTCTCTGGACTAGAAAACCTCAAAAAGGATCTATGAAATAAATCACTAAGTTTTAGAATAAAATCTGCCTGCCCTGCAGCTATTTTGGTAAGAATGAGTAAATGATGACACTTTAGTTGTGACCCTCACTAAAACACCACAACCTCCAGGGAGGGGCCTGCTCATCGCACACCCTGCCTCTGTCTCAAAGTCCTTCTAGAGGGTACAGTGATCTTGACATAAGCACCCTAGAAAGTAACCCTGATGGCAATTCTGAGCCTGGAAACCATACTTCTTTTAAAATATGTACACGTGGTATGTATGCACGTGCGGGTGAGTGCATGTGCGCATGTGTGTGTGTGGAGGCCAGAGGTTGGCATCAGGTGTATGACCACAGTATAAGAAGGCAGAGCAGTTCACATAGAAGAGAATGCTTTAAGCCTCCAGGGAAAGACTGTGACACAGCGACCTCGCGGTGCTCTACTCATCACTGTCATTCTGTGTATGGCTTTGCTGAGGATTCATGGCCACCTGCCAGGCACACTAGGAAAAGCTTGTCTGCACATCTTGATCCAAATTCTCTAAAAGACCAAGCTAGAGCCAAGAGCTCACATGCCAGCCCTGTGCTGGGCTGAGGGGTGCGTTCCCACGGAAGCAGAAGTAGGGGACAGGACAGCAAGGAAGAGACGTGGGAAGACAAATGCTGGGGCTTGTCTGGAGGTTCTAGCAAGGGAGTGCCCTCCTCCATCCTGGAAGATAGTCCTCTTTGACCTTGGACTTCCAGCCTCCAGAGAAATAAATGTCTGCTGTCTATGGAGCTCTGCTCTCGCAGCCCAAGTGGCCTAGTGGAAGGAGTCAGAGGAGCGGCGGCCGAGTCCTGGCACGTGGTCTCAGCACAGCAATGGATTCCGAGGTGGCTCACAGGATAGGCCAGATTGCATTCATTCCATCACTTAACCTTCTTAAGATGCCCTAACTCTTATTTTACCCGTGAAAAAGCTGAAACTCAGAGAAGTTTGATAACTGGTCTAAGGCTCCACAGTGGGCAGATGGGAAGGGAGGGTAGGATGGCAAATCCCCTGCCTCAGAGCTTCTGCTCCGGATCACATGCCACCCTCGAGCCCTTGACCACTGTTCCTGGAAGGGGCAACCTTGAGCCACAAAGAGCAAGTGCTCTTCACAGTCCTAAGGTTGAGTGGACAGGCTGAGCTCCAACTTACCATCCAGAGAAGTCTGTGGCCATCTCAGAACAGCAAATGGGTGGGGTGGGAGGCTGGGGTAATGGCTCAGTGGGTAAGAGCACTTGTGCAAGTCTGAGGGCCTGAGACCGCCTGAGCTCTATCCCAAGTAGCCACTAAACAGCTGGGCATGGCCACACACACCTGTAACCCCAGACATGTCCAAGGTGGAGTCAGGAGAATCACTGGGTCTTACAGGTCAGCCAGTCTGTAGCTACTTGGGGTTCAGTGAGAGACTCCATCCCAAGAAGTCACAGAAGACAATGTCACATTCTACTCTGGCATCAGCCTGCATGTGCACAGGGCTCACTGGAAGCAGATTTAGTGGGATATATATATATATATACATATATATATACATATATATATACATATATATATATGTATATATATATATATATTTTTTTTTTGAGACAGGGTCTCCTGTAGCCAGGCTGGCCTTGAACTCATGATCCTTACCTTGTAAGTGCTGGAATCACAGGCTTGCACCACTGCTCCCAGACGATGATGCTCATAATATCTGTCATAGAGCAAATACTTCAAACTAGGTAAGAAATGAAGAGAACAAACAGCTGATGGCTGGCTAGAAGTCACAGGATCTCAAAACTTCAGGACGGCTGGCCTGCTTCTTGAGGCCCAGCTGAACTGCGCTTTCCCAGATGACACCAGGGTCCTGCGCTCCACAAGGCTCCCAACCTCACATTGTGGTTCTCAGTTGATTTCAGCCCTTCAGTTGCCCGCAGCCTCGTGTGTGGCTCCTGTCTGATCCTCTCCTGCATCTGTCTTCCAGCCTGTGCACCTCCTCTCCCTCCTGCTCTCTGCTGTCCATCACAGCAATGCTCTTCTTCAGAGTGACTTCTAGCTCCTGAAAACCTCAGCACAGATATGTCTTGGGTCATCTGAGTTCCCAGAAACAATTCTTCAAGCTGTTCTTTTCCAAGAGCACAAAGGACTTCCAGCACTGCTCAGGACAGGCTCACACTCTCCCCAGCTGTCCCAGGATGAAGGATGGTAGCTGGAGTCAGATGAGAATCAGGATGCCCTCTGTGCTTCTGTGTTAAGGCTCCCTGGACTTTCCTGAAGCGCGACAATTCCATGTGCTGTGCCCGCAGCCCCAGGTCCTTCATGGCTGTGACCATGCTGTGTCTTTTTTGACATTTTCATACATATTTATGTCTTGATCTTGCTCCTCCATTACACTCCCCTCCCCTCTTCCTTCCCCACGAGTCCCCAGCTGACTTTCATGCCTTCTTTGGGGGGGGGGCATCCACCAAATTATATTAGGATTTCATGCCGGATCATGGGTGAAAAGCCACTGACAACTTACCCATGGAGCAGATACACCATGGGTGAACATGAGTCTCCTCTCCCAGCAACTGTTAGCTACTCTGGGACATCTTATGGTCCATTCCAAGACGAATGTTAGGGAAGTTACTAAGTGCTTCTCCTTGGATTTACAGGAGGGAATTCATACCTGCTATTGGAGGTAATTTATAGGAGGGAATTTAACCCTCATATTGCAAAACTGGCCACAAGCCTATGGCTAGAGACATAGGCCTTGGTGGTGGGGGGGGCATACTACCATGGTTTTGCTAAATGGACAGCTTGTCAAACTCTCATAGACCAGTACTGTATGCAGCCTCAATTACAGAAGTTTCTTTCTGCAGTGCATGGAAGCTAGCACAGAGATGCATAACTGGCCAAATTGCAGAGAGAAAGTGATTATTATGTGCTCAGCCCTAAATAGGAGATCAAAACCATCCCTTCCAAGGCTCAGGGAACCTTGTGCAAGAGGGGCAGAAAGAATTTAAGACCATGCTGTATCGTTAGCCCAGCCTTTGGATGCTTCTCAGTTTTCTCTCCTTCCTTCCTCTCCTCTTTGTCTTTGTGTTGTTTTGAGGTAGGGTCATGTAGCTCAGGCCGGCCTCAAAGTCAACAGGCTGCCTCATCCTCCTGCCTCCATAGCCGAGCGCTGGGATTATATAGGTACATGCTGCCACACACAACTTCACTAATTTATTTGTGAACGTACAGTTGTTTCGGTTCCAAAGGCTCTATTTGCTCTCACATACTGCTCATAAATACTCTTTTTCAAAAGCACGCTTTCATTTCTGCAGTTGTTTGGAGAGCATTTAATCCAACCGTCTTCTATAAGGATGTCAGTGCTGCCAGCCTAGAAAATGAAAACTGTTCCCAGAGGCCCTTGCAGTAAGGCTGCCATTCAGAGCCATCCCAGGCAGTCTGGAGGGCAGTGGTGACACCCAGCTGAGGGCGTCCTTTGTGTTGGCAAGCCATATCAGAGATAACTGGACCAGTCACCCACCGTGTGCCTGGTGAAAGGCAGGGATGGGTTTACCGTTGGCGTGAGCGGTTCCTGTGGCGCTCTGGGCTCGTTCCGGTTGGAGCCCTTCCTGGCCTGTGCTGGAAGTGGTGTCATGGTTGGAGCTAGGGTCCAGCAGAAGCTTCCCATTTTGGTAGGGGGCTTCCTGGCTGTAGCTCCACAGGTAGCCAGGTCCTGCTGTCTGTGTTGAGATTAACCCTCCCAACAATGCTGTCTGCTCTACAGTATCTTGTAATAAGTCTCTGTTTAAACTAGCCAGGATCAGTTCTGTTCTGTGTGATGAAACCATGATGAATACACCATGGAAGAAGTTATTTATGATATTATAATATAATATAAATATAGCTTCTGACGGAAATGACTTTATGAAAAGCAGCTATCAAAGAAGAGAAGCATGGTTTGGGCATTTTTATTTTTAATATTTTATTTATTTATTTATGAAAGAGAGAGAGAGAGGCAGATTAAGAATGGGCACACCAGAGCCTACAGCCACTGCAAACGAACTCCAGTTGCAAAGGTTAACTTCTGCATCTGGCTTTATGTGGGTACTGGGGAATCGAACCTGGGCCCTTGGGCTTTGCAGGCAAGTGCATTAACCACTGAGCAATCTCTCTCCAGCCCTCTTTTACTTTTTTTATTTTGAAGTAGGGTCTTACTCTTGTCCAGGCTGACTCATTCTGTAGTCCAGGCTGGCCTCAAACAGGTGATCCTTCTACCTCTACCCTCTGAGTACTGGGATTATAGGTGTGAGCCACCACCCCTGTCTGCTTTGGTTTTTCTTGGCAAGTAGAGCTCTTAGGAACCAAAGTGCAACTGTCTATTTTGGGGGTACATGTAACTTTGTATGTGAAAATAGCAAGGACAGGATTCTGAGGGCAGTGAATGAGAAGCAGAGCTCTGGAGGCCCTAATTGCACAGTGAACTTGAACTCATCCTAAAACCTACACTGATCACCATGAAGGCCAAATTCTTCAGCCACAACCTTTCTGATGACAAGTGACCTCTCTCCATTCTCTTTTCTCTGTTCTTTTTTCCCTTCAGTCCCACCATCACCTACTCCCCCTCCCTCCCACACACAGGATCACATGAAGCCACAGGGGAAGAGACTGTGCCCTAAGTAACAAACTCAATGTAAAGGGGCAATGATAAGAAGACGTGCCGCAGCTCACATCCCTGGGAGAAGGAGGGAGGCAGGTGGCAAGGGGAGGGGCTGGCTACAGGAGTGGGTCTGGGAATGGGCAAGCCACTCCCAGGCTCCACTATTCTACAGTGGTCCTCCCTCCTTCCCTCCCTCCCTCCCTCCCTTTCTCCCTCCCTCCTTCCCTTTCTCCCTCCCTCCCTTCCTCCCTCCCTCCTTTCCTTTCTCCCTCCCTCCCTCCTTCCCTCTCTCCCTTCCTCCCTCCTTTCTTCCTATTTTTTAAAGCTATAACATCTGTCTGTTAATTTGAAGGCTTGTTCCCTGCCTGGGAGCAGGCTCTGTGGTCAGTTTCTTCCCCAGCTCATCGTCCCCCCAGGGCTTCTGTGATCCAGGATCCAGTGGAGGCATCTGGACAGAGAGGGACCAGGGCTGGTGGCAGTGAGGATTACAGGCCTGCTAGACCATTGCCTGCACAAGTTCTGATCAGACAGCATGGACGGACGTCTGTGGTCCCCACTCCCAGCCACCAGAGACTCAGGAAACAGCGGATTCCTGGCAAGAGGGAGGCCTAGACTCTTCCCTTCAGCAGCCAATTAGAGTGCTTATGGGTGGGTGTTTGTTTACAGATGTCATGTTGCTGTCCCTTCAGGGACAGATATGTGCATCTGAGACAGGAGACTGAGTTTGTTTTTTAAACTAAGTGGAACTTCCAAAAATCCTCTCCCAGGTCATGGAAAGTTGCTCTGTTAGAAGTCTACTAAAAAATCTGTGTCAAGATAGAGAGAGAGAGAGAGAGAGAGAGAGAGAGAGAGAGAGAGAGAGAGAGAGAGAGAGAGAGAGAGAGGGAGGCCCTGAATAAATCCCTTGGCAATTCTGACTATGGTATAAGATTCACTTCTTCTTAGCATTTCTTTGCCTGGCTCCTGCTCATTTTAGGCCTGCTGTCTGTCTTTTACCATGAGAATTAGCACGAGCAGTCTTCAAAATGACTTGCTAGTTAGTTAGCCCTCCAGAAATCTAAAGACAGTCTTCTTTTCTTCTCCAAATTTCCCATCTCTAAGTCTTCTAATTCTCCTTCAATTTTCCATCTGTAAAGTTAATACAATCCAATAAGAAAATAATGTGCTCTTGAGACATTGACATGCTCAGAGCCATTTTATCCTGCCCCTAAGCCTGGAAAGTTTGAATTTTCCTTGGGATAAAAAAAAGTAAGCAATAATAGAATAATTCACTGTACTGTAACAATTAAATCCACCAATTGAACATCACGCTTTGGTAAATACAATGCTTGCAACAGCCGAAAGTCTCCCATGTACTGACAGACAAAAAACAAAGTTATAAGTCTAAGCCTTCTATTCCCAACCACATTCCTAAATGTAAATAAGCATCCAAGCATGTGGCTACATATCTTTACCTAAGCAATTACAAAAGAGCTTTATCAGTCCCCGAGAAGTCGCCAGCCGGCGCACAGTCTTATCTGCTCTGCCCTCTACTGGATAGAGTACACAACACAAGTCACATTATTTCCAATTAATTTTTGGCATTACCACACTGCATCTGCTTTAGGAATGTAAGGCGTGAAATTTATAGTAGCAGGTTTAATATTTCAGCCAGCCAAAATAATTTTGCTACAAGGAGTTACCTTTGGTGGAGTATTTTGGGTTATTCCCCCCTCCTTAAGTATATAGATTGCTTCTCCCTTTCGTGCCCCCCCAATCCAAACTCTCAAACTGTCTGTCACCCAACTCAGTGCGTGGCAGGAATAATTTCATGCTGAGTAAAATGTGTTTAATTTCACATCTTGTAAGAATAATTACTTAGTATAATTCCACTTAAAATGTATTTTTATCTGCAAATGGTAATGAAGCCACAAAAACCTGAATCATCTTTGGAAAGAATTAGGGTATTAAGGGTGCTTTGCCACACTCCCTCTCCCCCTGTAGTGGCTGAAGAAGGGTCCAGAAGCAGAGCAGCCATTGGAGAGCAGCACCCCCTGGCCGGCTTCCATCTGGGTGCAGTCTCCCTAGGCACTGGACACAGCTTCAGGCTTCCTTCCCTGGAAATGCTCACTCCTCACACAGGTCACGTGGATGGCCCCTGGGGTGGGGGATGCAGCCCCAGGACCAGTGCGGGCCACCTACCCTAATGGCCTGGCTGGTGGCAGGCCTTTGGCCTTTGGCCTTAAGGATCCTGTCTCTTTGATCATCGGTGCACCCAAGTAATAAAGACCACTGTCTTAGCTATTGTTCGTCCAGAGGCTGAAAGCCATCAACAAAGAATAACCAAAGTAAAGGAGAAAGAACAGCTTTGTTTGGAGACCTTTATTTTTCTTTTTAAATCCTTTGATTTTGGAATAGTTGTAGAATTACAGGCATGTTCCAAAGATAATTCAGAAAGTTCCTATCTGCTCTCCCCCACTTCATCTAATGCAATGCCTTGCCTAGCTACAATATGTGGTTATCCACACGAAGAAACATTAGCACACTGCTGTGAACCACATCAGTGTCTTTAAATCGGACTTCAGTGATGTTTCCGTTAGTTCTTGCTTCTGTCCTGAGATCTGATCAGGATCCCACACTTCCATTGGTTGGTATTTAATCGCCTGGATGCTGTGGCACTTGCTCAGTGTTCCATGTGGAGTGCTGGTCAAGAACTACGTAGACTTCAATCTGCATCTGTGAGACGTTTTCTTGACAAGAATGCTACAGAAGCATTGGTTCCTTGTCAGAGCTTTGCTCTCTCTCCCCACAGAGCTCCACAGGGCATGTGCTGTGGCCCATGAAGTCAGGGGCCCTCCAGGACCTTGAGCGGTGGCTCTGGGGTGAGCTAGGTACAAACCCCGGGGCGGGTTGCATGTCTGTCTTCCCTCTGATATTATGAGTGGCAGTTGGAGAAGAGGAACTGTTTCTTTGTCACAGGGAGCCAGCGCTGTTCTTTTAAAGATCTGATGCCGTTGAGATCAGCAGGCCGAGAGAGGGCCACGTGAGGCAGAGAGAGCTGGACGTGAGTGAGAGCCTGGTGCGAGGCAGCCCTGTGTGGATCTGACAGGCTCTGGATGAGCCAGGCACGAGGTGCAGACATCTCGGTGGCAACCTTTGCACCAGCACCACTTTAAACAACGAGAAAGGAAGCACATGAGGACCTGCGTTGCCATCCCAGCACCCATGTAAACACAGGCCTGCCATCCCAGCTCACCGATCTAGCCCAAATCAAAGAGAACCTGTCTCAAATCCAGGTAGTGACTGACAGCACCGGATGCTGACCTCTCGCCTCCACATGCATGCGCACATGTGTGTGTCCGCACATATGAGCACGATTTAAAACACACATGCTTTGAAAACCAGCGATGTCCACTGTTGTTTTAATGCAGAAAAGGCCTGCGCTTTCTAGAACAGTCTTCTAGGAATGGGAATGGGAGAGTTGGAAAGGACTAGACTTCTGCTCTTGGCTCTTTTAGGAGAGACAGCTGACACATGACCTTGATGTGCTCCAGGCAGGCCTCAGGGTCACTGTGACTGCCTGCAGGCAACATAGGTGTCTATGAAGATCTTTGCTTAGACTTGCTAAACTGTAATAAAAAAAGAATCTATTTTACGAAAATTTTATTTTTCAACTGTTTCAAAATTTTAGGCAGGCAGTCATATTATTCATGCAACATAGCACACCATTATTATGGGATCTCAGAAGATTGTTTTGAAATAAAACTCTTCTTTTGGCTAGGCATGGTGGCACACACCTTTAGCCCCAGCACTCGGGAGGCAGAGGTAGGAGGATCGCCATGAGTTCAAGGCCACCCTGAGACTACAGAGTGAATTCCAGGTCAGCCTGGGTTAGAGCGAGACCCTACCTCAAAAAACCAACCAACCAACCAAACAAACAAAATCTCTTGTTTTACTCTTGTATAGCTTCTTACTTATACACATTAGCTCACGATATTCAACGGGGCTGAACTGTTTAAATCAAGCACTGATTTGTTCATGAGGGAACAATCAGAGGAGAAGCAGTGCTCTATTAAGTGCTAGCCCTGTGAGGTAAGCCATCATAACTTTATCAGATATGGCAGTGATTGCATAGGCGAGGCCATTGGTTCTTGAAGGAGGTACCAAATTTACTCACCTCCCAGAGATGAAAGGGTCGAGTTACTTCCAATTCTAAAAGTCAATGAAAGAAACTTGGGTGCTCATTGAAGCACTTCAAAGAGTGACAAATGTCACCAAGACTAGTTGTGATAATAATTAGTATTACATATGTATAATACTTAGTATAATGATAATGTTCATATATATATATTACAAATCATATGTAAGACTCAGCCAAACTTAGATGGGACCATTATCACTGACTCAGAGAAGTGACTCAAAGCTCAGAAGCCAGACACCTGGGTCTTCAAAGAGCTCTCTGCCTTTCTGGTCTTGAGCACGAAAAGTGGCCAAACCAATCAGAAGAGTCAAGAATACCAGCTCAGGGAGGCAAAGTCTAATTCCCAAGTCAATGAGCCTTCCATGGAGCTGGGACCCAGTTTCTGTAAAACAGACAGATGACAATGTTTTGAACTTATCATAGGAGGGGTTAGCAATATATAAAGCAGCACATTTTTTAAGTCTTAAATATATATTTATTGTCGATAATGAGTTACATTATTCAGTGGGCAAACAATGAGTTGTTATCCCCAATGCCCCCCCTCCCCATCCCCAATCAGCTGGATATCCTCCTCCGTGGGCCGTCTGGATCAGTCCTTGTGGCAGGGGACCCTGGATAGCCTAGTACTCAGCCCAGTCCTCCTGGCCCAAGTGTGTTGTTGCTGAAGGGTGCCATGCCTCTGGATAGTCTCCCCCACCATGGCTCTCACAATCTTTCCGCCCCCTCTTCCACATAGCTCCCTGAGTCGTGGTGGATGAGTATTAAGGCTGCTTTAAGGTTGTGAGTTTAGGGGTCTTTGAAGCAGCATTTTTTAAACAGAACATCCAGCAGCTGATTTAACTAGAATGTAGCTATGCTAGTATATTCCTGGATTTTATCACACTTAATCCCTTTACTTTGGGTCCAGATCCCTAAATCCGAACTGGGCAGGGGAATTTGCAGTCGAAATCCAGGGATACAATGGATCCTGCGTCAAAGAAGAGGGCAGGGGTGAAGACTGGGGAGGGGAGAGAGTTCAGTGAATGGATCGTCAACAATTTCCTATGACATAGTGATTTTTAATTTAAATGCTAGTCACCTCTGGAAAAGTTGTTCACAAGATGGCTGCATTATCTGAAGAATTTAATGTGCCATAGAGTTGATGGTAGGATTCATTTAACTGTGATGAAAATGTAAAAAGTATCCTGGACTGACCCAGTGAGGTCTGGAATGGTAACCAACCCCCAGATGGCAGTTAGTGTAGGGCTGGAGGGCAATGCACAAGCTGCCAGGGGAAGCTGATTGGCGATAACTGGAGTAAACAGACCATTGGCATGAAACATAGTCTGCGACCATGAATAGGCTGGATACAGTTCCTACTGGGAGAGAACAGCAAACCAAGAAAGGAGCAATTGTGCAATGAAGGA
>PVHP010011190.1:20643-45842 GCA_004024765.1 Zapus hudsonius | reverse complement strand
AAGAGCGAGGTAGTTCCTTGCATCATATCAGACCACAGTGCATTAAAGGTAGAAGTTAACAGTGGAACAGGATCCAGAAAATACACAAAGTACTGGCGCCTGAATAATTCGCTCCTAGAAAATGATTGGGTCATCCAAGAAATAAAACAGGAAATTCAGAATTTCCTAGTAATAAATGATGATGATAACACATCATATCAGAACATATGGGAAACAATGAAGGCAGTCCTGAGGGGAAAGTTCATTGTGCTAAATGCCTTCATATCAAAGACAGAGAGATTTCAAATTAATCACCAAACCACCCACCTAAGATCATTGGAACAGACTTAAAAAGCTAACCTTAGGAGCGCAAGATGAAAGGAAATAATTAAAATCCGAGCTGAGATTAATGAATTGGAAATAAAGAAAATGATTAAAAAATAGATAAATCAAAGAATTGGTTCTTTGAAAAGTTAATAAGATCGACAAACCCCTGGCCAATTTAATCAAATGTCGAAATGAGAAAGCCCAAATCAACAAAATCAGAAAGGACAATGGTGAGATCACGACAGATCCTGAAGACATTGGAAGAATCATCAGGTCATACTTCTAAAACCTCTACTCCACAAAATTAGAGAACCTGGAAGAAATGGCTAAGTTTTTGGACACCTACCAACTGCCAAAGCTTAACCCAGAGCAGATAAAAGCACTAAATACACCTATGGCATCCACAGAGATTGAAGACGTAATCAAAAGCCCAGGACCAGATGGTTTCTGAGCTGAATTCTACCAAATCTTCATCACATAGCTGAAACCACTCTTTCTGAAGCTTGTTAGAAGCATAGAAAAAGAGGGAAGGCTTCCAAACACCTATGAAGCTACCATTGCCCTAATCCCCAAACCAGGCAAGGATGCAACAAGAAAAGAGAACTACAGACCCATATTTCTGATGAACTTAGATGCAAAAATCCTGAACAAAGTCCTAACATGCCCGATTTCACAGGCACTCTTCTTTAACACTCCTGAAAGCTCTCCGCTGCTCTTTTTGTCTTATCACTGTGAAAATGGCAATAAATGTCACTTAGCTGTGATATATAAAGAACTGGAATGCCAGAGGTCAAAATTTATTCAGACAGGAACAGATTTGTCATTTCCCTTGGAGTGTTAGTTCATGAGCTTGAGTAAAACAGTAAGCTACCTCCCAAGATTGATTAAAAAATCTAACTGGTGGTTTGTGAAATTCTTACAGGTCAGAAAGGTTTTCCAAATGTCAGCTAACCCTACTTGTAAATAATAAAACCTCCTATTTCTCCAAAAATAGGACGCTTGTTGATTTTAAATTTTGAAATGAAATCATAGAGAGCAGTAACTACTTTTTAAAAGAAAAGTGATTAAATGCCATGTGCTGGCTTACATGAGTGAGCAAGCAATCATACACAACTCCTACTGAACACCAGCAAGGACATGTGAACATTTTAATATACTGTGCTGTCCTTCCTTCAAAAGGGCCCTGAGCAAATGTATACAGAACACTTGTGACTCTTTGCTTAGCTTTACTCCAACACATGGCTAGAATCACCACCAAGTACTCATTAACAAACTATTTTGAGCAGTTATTCTGAGTTGTACACAGACTTGCTTTTTGTTATTGCATCAATAGAGGTTTCACTTGAATTTATGATTCACAGTCATGACATTATTAACATCTACAGAGGTGATGCAGTGAACAGTGCATGGAACAGAGAGCCCAGAGGCCTGAACTTGGTCCATGCCCACTTGCAGTCATTCTGACCTCATGGGCTGTGAGAAGACAGAAAGTGGTTCCAATATAAAACCTTGAGGATTTTATGATTTTGAACCGATTTTGGTTTAGATTCATACTTGTCATTCCCCTCCCCCCATATCTCTTACCCCTCCAAAATAACCTCTCTCTTTTTTCTACTAGACTGCTTAGAGTTTGCAGTTAGCCTAGTTTAGGACCACATATGACAGAGAATATGTGGTGTTTGGCTCTCTGTTCTTTTGAGTGATCGCTGAGTAAAAGCTGCTCCAAGTAAGACCATTTTTCTCTAAATTTCGATATGTCATTTTTTCTTTCAGCCGAACAGAATTCCATCGTGTAAATATACCATAATTTTATTATTCATTCCTCCGTGGAAGGGCATTTTGGTTAATTCCAATTCTTAGTTATTATGAATTGAGCTGCTATAAACATATTTGCACTAATGTCTCTCTTCTGAGATGTGACATCTTTCAGGTAGATGCCTAGTAGAGGGATAGCTGGGTCCATTGGTAGCTCTATGTCCATTCTGTTGAGGAGTCTCCACAGTGCTTTCCAAAGCAGTTGAACATGCTTGCAATCCCACCAGTAGTGAATGAGGGTTCCCTTTTCCCCACATCCTCGCCAGCAATTGTTGTTGTTGGTTTTCTTTATGATTGCCATTCTGACTGGAGTAAGGTGAAATCTTATTGTGGTTTTTATTTGCATTTCCCTGATGCTTAAGGATGCTGAGCACTTTCTCAGGTGAGTAAAGGCCATATGTGTTACTTCCTCTGTGAACTCTCTGTTGAAATCATTGCCCCATTTTGTGAGGGGGCAGTTTGACTTTTTGTTATTAATTTTTTTGAGTTCTCTGTAGGTTCTGGAAATTAGGCCTCTGTCTGAGTTGTAGCTGACAAAATCATTTCCCAGTTTGATGGGGGGTCTATTGGCTCTGAGTAGTGTTTTTGTCTGTACAGAAGCTTTTGAGCCTGATCAGGTCCCATTGGTTAAGTGAATGTTGCACTTCCTGGTCTGATGGAGGTTTGCTCAGGAAGTTATTCCCTACTCCTATCTCATATAGGGTTCCTCCTATTTTTTCTTCCATGGTGTTTAGGGTTACATGGTTAATATTGAGATCTCTGATCCACTTGGAGTTGATTTTAGTGCATGGTGAAAGGAGTAGATCTATTTTCATTTTTTACACGTGTTTATCCAATTTGTCCAGCACCATTTTTTGATGATGCTATCTTTAGCCCAGCACACTTTGTTGGCACCCTTGTCAAAGACCAAGTAGCTGGCTTTGTGCGGGCATTCTGGGTGGGGGGGGGAGATCAAGTAGCTGAAGTTACTTGCATTAAAGGCTGCAAAATCATAAAATCCTCACAAGCATACTGTAACCTATTGAGCAAGTAGTGGGCATTGTCTGGCAAGAGGGACCATGAATAGTAGGGGAGAGAGACTAAGCCTGTGAAAAATTGGTCAGTCTGGCAATTCCTGGTCCCAGTCATCGGCTCCTTCCCTCACTGAGCTTTAGAATAAAGTGACCCATGAGGTTCCAAAAACAAGACATGATTCTGTCAAAGCTCTTGAAGGCCTTCCCCAGGCCTGAAGCAGGATTTTGTTGCTGAAGAAACTACAGAAAACCACCTAATAGCATTGAGACTCTGTGAGGTCCAGAATGGTAACCAGTCCACAGATTTTAGTTAGTACAGTGCTGGAAGGCACTGCATAAGCTGCCAGGGGAAGCTGGTCAATGACAACTGGAGTAAACAGAGACCACTAGCATGAAACATAGTCTGCTGTCAAGAGTAGGCTGTCCACATTTCCTACTGGGAGAGAAGAGTGAACCAGGAAGGGAGCACTTGTGCAATGGAAGAGTCAAAGCCTGGGGGAGGCAATCAAGAGCTTTTAAATTTGGCCAAATAATCCACTCAGTGAGGGGGAGCCCTTAACTGGAACTGGGGACTTAGGGCGATATGCACTGGGAGCCGGACTCTTGGAGAGATGCACTATGCGAGCGATTGATGGAGAGACTACAAAAAGTAGGATCTAGCTAATTCAGAAATGTGTATCTCAGTTAACCTATACTGATCTCACTCTCCAATGGAGATTCTGTTTGTATTTTTCAGAAGGCAGTGAGAGAGCTGTGGCTCATCCAACCCTACCAACAAAGAGCAGGCCAATAGCTGACATCCTGGCAAGAGAAGAGCCACCCCAGACATACCGTGGAGGATCTATATGGAACCCTGCAAAGAATGATGGGATGAACAAGTGACACATAGTCAAGCCAATCAGTCAACTTAGGATAAGCCAGTGAGACAGACACCGATGATTTTCGACACAAACTAAAGCAGAAGTACAGAAACCCCTAAGTTCTCAAAAATAAACCATCTTTAATACTCACCCACCACGACTCAGGGAACTGAACGGAAGAGGGGGCGGAAAGATTGTGAGAGCCTTGGTGGGAGAGAATACCCAGAGTCACACCCCCCCTCAGTAACAACATACTAGGGCTGGTGGAACTGGGCTGATTCCTAGGCTATCCATGGTCCCCTGCCCCAAGGACTGATCCAGACGGCCCATGGAGGAGGATATCTAGCTGAGTAGGGATGGGAAGAGCGGCATTGGGGAACTGGGGATAACAACTCATTTTTGCCCATTAAATAATGTAACTCATTATGGACAATAAAAATAATTAAATAAATAAATAAAACCTTGAGTAAGGCTATTACCAACAGAGAACAGAAAAACAAGAAGATTTAAAAATGTCAGATTCTTCTAATATACTGAATAAAAGTCATCGAGTTAAACTGCTGTTTAAGTGCAGATTTGTATGAATGAGAAATCCTAGATGGTATTCCCACATTAATTACTAAGAATTTTTTTTCTGTTTTTTTTTATTGGATCAGTCCTTGTGACAGGGGACCATGGATAGCCTAGTGTTCAGCCAGGTTCTCCTGGCTATGCCTCTGGATAATCTCCGCCACCACGGCTCTCACAATCCACATAGTTCCCTGAGTCGTGGTGGATGAGTATTAAGGCTGCTTTAAGGTTGTGAGCTTAGGGGTCTTTGTGTCGAAAATCGTTGGTTTCTGTCTCACTGGCTTATCCTGTGTTGATTTAATGGCTGTGGCTGTGGGTCCCTTGTTCATCCCATCATTCTCTGCAGGGTTCCATATGGATCCTCCATGGAGGAATGGACAGAGAAACTGTGGTATATCTACATGATGGAATTTTACTCAGGTGAAAGGAAAAATGAAATATCAAAATTTAGGAAAAAATGGTCTGACTTCAAGCATATCTTACTAAGTGAACTCTCAAAAGAACAGAGAATCAAATGCCGCATATTTTCCCTCATATGTGGCCCTTGACCAGGATAACTGTTTTCTTTATACAGACTAGTAGAAAGAAGTGAGAGGTTATGAATGAGGGGTAAGGGATGGGGGAGGGGAATGGCTTAAGCATGAGGATATACCATATTAGGTTCAAAACTATAAAATCCTTACGAGCATACTGTAACCTATTGAGAAAGTAGCGAGCATTTTTTTTTCATGATAAAAAATACGGGAAGAAGAAACAGCAGTTATATAGACAAGGAATCTGAGAAAAAAAGTAACCATAACAGCTCTGGAGAGGAACTGGAAAAGATAAAACTGGAGAAGAATTGCAATAGAAGAGGAACTGGGAAGTCTTAAATGTCACAAAAAGAAGTTTATATTTTAACCTGTGAGAGGCTTCATGAACCAAAAACCAACCAGATCACGTGCATTTAACATGCCTTTTTAAAATTTTATTTTATTTCTTTGCAAAGGAAAGAGAGAGAGAGAGAGAGAGAGAGAGAGAGAGAGAGAGAGAGAGAGAGAGAGAGAGAGAGAGAGAATAGGCATACCTGGGCCTCTAGCCACTGCAAAGGAACTCCAGATGCATGTGCCACCTTGTGCATCTGGCTTTATGTGGGTACTGGGGAATCAAACCCAGGTCATTAGGCTTTGTAGATAACCACCTTAACTGCTGAGCCAGCCCCTAGCATCCAAGTCTTACCAAGATATAGGACCACCTCTACCAAGCTCTCATATCCCTTAAACCTCATATTGTGTGTAATTATTTTTGAAAGTCTTTTGACTTTCCCTCAAATAGAATTCACCCACACAAAAATGTCAGGAGCTCAGCCAATGGCACAGGTCTATAATCCCAGCTATTCAGAAGGCTGAAGCAAGAGGATTACAAGTTCTAGTCCTGTGTGAGGCACAGAGTGAATTCAAGGCCAGACTAAGCACCTTAGTGAGATCCCCATCTCAAAATTAAAAAAAAAAGTAAAACGAGAGCTGATGATATAACTCAGTGTTAGAATGTTGCCTGGTATGCATAAAAGCTTGGGTTCTATATCCAGTACCACAAAAGTGTCAGGGGATGGGAAAAACAGAAGCACGGAAATTAAGTCTTGTTTTCTCTCACCTAACTGCAAGGTCAGGAGCACTACAGAAATAGAATTACAAAATGTCAATATACCACATTCTGTAAGTAGTATTGAATATTTCAGAAAATATGGACTACCATCAAATCAAAATATTCTATTGTCACTGTCATCAAAGGCATAATATATACAGTAATATTAGCAGCATATATTTCAAATTGGTTCCCAAAACATGGTCACTACAGTCTGGATGTGATTATGCCTAAGTCACCCATAAGGTAATGTGTTACCTAAAGGCTGGCACAGGAGGAGTTCTGTCTCTCTAATCACTGGTTCTAACACAGAACCTCATGACGGCTACCAAGAAAATGTCTGTTGAATCCAACTGACTATCCAGAAAGTAAAACCACTTATTTAAGACTTAAATTTAGAAAATTTAACAAAGGTAATGAGTGCCATTCATAAAATAATCTCCATGTTAATAGATTTTAAAAGATGGTCCCTGGGCTGGAGAGATGGCTCAGCGGTTAAGGCACTTGCCTCTAGTGCCTAAGGCCCCGGGTTCAATTCCCCAGGACCCACATAAGCCAGACCCACAAGGTGGTGGCCCTGGTGTTCTCTCTCTCTCTCTCTCTCTCTCTCTCTCTCTCTCTCTCTCTCTCTCTCTCTCTCTGTGTGTGTGTGTGTGTATCTCTCTACTTGAAAATGAATAAATAAAATATTTTTTAAAAAAAGATGGTCCCTGAAGAAAACACTTTTTAAAAAAAGACAGGGTCTTGACATATACCTCAGGCCAAACTTATTGTGTAGCCCTTGCTGCCTCAAACACATGATTCTTCTGCATCAGCCTCTAGACTGCTCATATAACAAGCATATGCCACTACACCCGACTTCAGTTTCCCTCCACCACAGTTCTTCAAGGTTGTCTCAGAAAGGGGCTGCAATATTGTGGCTTCCTACTTCTGGGAGGTGCCGCATAGTGTGTAGAACCATCTGTAAACCAGGCCCTACTTAACTGATCAAAGGCCATGCCCTTATTAAGATATAGGTGCATGGCATTGAGGACATAAGTCACTGTAATATGAGAAAGGAACCGAAGGCATTTGAACAACTTGTTTAGGCAACATTTGTGCCCTCAAGACTTACTCTGTCCAGATCATATATGTATCACTTTCATTTGATGATGAACTGCTGCTGTGCACATTCAAACTTTATAGTTAGGTGGGTCAAAGAACACCCAGTTCATGTCACACAGTAACTTTGGTAGCTCATCATACAGCATTCAGTTTCAACTAAGGCACAGTAGCAGGCCAAGAGTTATCCCTCAAAGTAAAAAAAAAATGCCTACACATGACAACAGGGCCTTGCTCCAAAATCTCAAGGGCCTCCACCATTATTCACTTAGAAGGGTCTGCCAAAAGCTCTAAAGAGCCTCCACATCTCTCAATGACATCTCAAGTACAATTGGGTCTGCTGGATCATATGGCTCCATGGCAGAGCAGCTGGGATCTGTTGAAGTGCCTTCTCCTGTTCTGGTCCCAAATCAATGTAGGGATTCTGCCAAAATATAAGTTTATCTATCTCAATCATGTATTCTGGAGCTGGGGAAATAACCATTATATTCTTTACTTTTCCACAAATATCCAAAAGTCATAAAACAGAGCCATCATTAAAATATTTATCTTGACCCAGGATAGGTCAACAATACAGACACCAATGATATCCAACACAACTCAAAGCAGAAGTCCAGAGACACTTAAGATCTCAACAATAAAGTATACTTAAAACTCATCCACCATGACTCAGGGAACTGAGTGGAAGAGGGGGTGGAAAGATTGTAAGAGCCATGGTGGAGGAGAATATCCAGAGACATTGCACCCCTCAACAACACACAAAGTGGGCAGGGGGAAGGACTGGCTACCTCTTGTACAATTCATAACCCCCTACTCCATGGACTGATCCAGTATGCCCAATGAGGAGGATACCCAGTGGAATGGGGACAGGGAGGAGGGAAATGCTCATACAATGTATCTAACTATGGATAATAAAGATATCAATGAAAAATCTATCTTGTATAGATAGTCAGCCTTATAGTCAGAGAGAGCTCCAGATACTACAAAGTCCCCTAGAGAAGTTTATCCTTATAATTTTGCTTTTCTAGAGCCATTCCTGGAAAATCAATCTGTATTCATATTCTCTGGAGGAACAGAACATATAGAATGAATATATATTATAAAGGGGAATTAGTAGATTGGCTTACATGATACAAGCTGGGCAATAGAACATGCAGGCTGATCACTATACCTGATTTCAAAAACCATAGTAACAAAAACAGAATAAAACTAACATTAAAAACATACATTTAATGAAATCAATGAAAGAAAACAGAAAATCCAGCTATAAACTCATGAAACTACAGCTACATGATTTTTGACAAAAATACTAATCAGAGAAAAGATGCCCTCTGTAACAAATTTTGCTGGGAAAACTGGTTATAAACAGTAGAAAACTGAAACTAAATCTTTCTGTCTTACCCTGAACAAAAACCAACACCATGTACCAAAGACCTTAATGTAATACATGAAACTTGAATCCAAGAGGAAAAAATTGGAAAAAACATTTCAACATATAACTTGATTATAACTATGGTTAAATTAAAGACATGAAAATAAGAGGGGGAATAGCTTAGGAAGAAGAAAGTACTTCATGGGACTGAATTGTTAATAATACAGGGAGAATGAAATTATGAAAAACAATTTGTATGTGTATGAAATTGTCAAAATATTTTTATAGTATAATAATTACATATTTCAGAGTTAGATGTACTACTCTTGCACAAGGTCTATTTTTTTTTAATTAGAGCATGAAAGTATTATGTTACATGAACCCTAGAACTCAGGAGGCTGATTCAGAAAATCAAGAGTTTGAGGCTAGGACTAGGAAATGGCTCAGGCATGCTAGAGCACTTGCCATGCAAGCATAAGGGCCTGAGATGGCCTTTGTTCAACCCCCAGAACTATACAAAAGCTGAGAAGGCCTGTAACCCCAGTCTTGTGAGGACAGGAGACAGGAAAATTGCTGAGAATCTCAAGTCAGCCAGTCTGACTGAAAAACCAACAGCTTTCTCAAAGAAACAATGTTGAAGAGCAATAAAGGAACACAATGTTTTCCTCTAGCCTCGTTATGTGTGCACATAAGGCATACTCATCTAGACACAAACACACACACACATATACACACATACACCAAAGAGAGCAGAATTTGAGGGCAGCTTTGGCTATATAAAAAGTTCCAAACCAACACAGTGAGACTCTTTATCAAAAAGAGTGAGCTTATAACCTAATTTAAAAAAAAACAGCCCTTCTAATTTGCCCATTACAAAAGAATTACACTTTTCAGATAAAGAAGTTAAGATTTAGAAAGCCTGAGATAAATTATCTCATATCATACAATTATTAAGCAGTGGGAATTGAATCAACTCTAGTGCTCTTATTTCCTTTTTATATCTGTCATTATTTCTGTTGTCTCAAAATGGCAGCCATAGAGTACAGTCTGGAAGAAATTTTCTTATTTAGAAGAGCCAATGTGATTAGTCTCACCACTAACACACGCACGCGTGCGCGCACACACACACAGCTTTTTGCTTTTTTTTCCTTCAGATAGGGTATAGCTAACTTGCCCAGGCTGGCCTCAAACTCACAGCAATCCTCCTGCCTCAGCATGTCTAATGTTGTGATTATAGGTATAAGCCACCATGCCACGAAATGCTTCTTTCTAGGTTTTGTTCGTTTGCTTGTTTTTGTTTGTTTATTGCAAGGGTTTCTGTTTTTAACCTAAAGTTTTATTTTCAACATATGGTGGTGGTTTTTAAAAAAATAATATATTAAGTCATCTTGTCTTTTCATCAAGGATTGCCCCCTCTTAAGTGTAATAAAAAATTTTTCAGGTACCTTCAAATTTTGTGTGTGTGGTGTGTATGTGTGTTTTTATGCATATGGTACATGTGTATATGGATACACATGCACATGTATCTATGTGGAGACCAGAGATTGGTGTCAGATATATTCCTTGATTTCTATCCACTTTTCTGAAGCAGGGTCTTTCACTTGAACCTAGAGCCCATAAATTCAGCTAGTCTAGCTACCTGGGTTGCCCTGGAGATTCCTTGTCTTTGCCTCCCAAGCACTGAGATTATGGGTAGCCTGCCACATCCACCTGGCAGGTTCTAAGGATCAAGTATCTGCTCCTCACACTTGCAGCAAGCACTTTATCCATTGAGCTATCTCCCTAGGCCATTAAACTCCTAAACTCTTGGATCCTATTATCAAAGTATAGTTTTAACATTTCAATTCCACCAGATCTTCCATGAAGGATCCATACAGAACCCCACAGAGAGTGGTGGGATAAGCAAGAGACCCACAGCCAGAGCCAAGCAGTCAACCCAGGATAAGCCAGTGAGACAGACACCAACAATTTTCAACACAACCTGAAGCAGAAGTACAGAGGTCCCTAAGACCTCAACAATAAAGCAGCCTTAATACTCACCCACCATGACTCAGGGAACTGAGCGGAAGAGGGGACAGAAAGATTGTAAGAGCCATGGTGGAGGAGAATATCCAGAGACATGCCCCCCCTCAGTAACAAAATATAAAGGGAGGTGGAACCGGGTTGACTCCTAGGCTATCCATAACTCCCTACCCCATAGACTGATCCAGACTGCACATGGAGAAGGATATCCAGCTGATTGGAGACAGGGAAGAGGGAAATTGGGGAAATGATATCAACTCATAATTTTCTCACTCAATGTATCTAATTATGGAAAATAAAAAAAAATAAATAAAAAATAAAAAAATTCAATTCTACCAAGTAAAAAAATTTAAATATATTGTTGTTTTATTATTAATATGTATTTAAAAATATGCTATAATGTTATTCTAAAAAAGCCTGGGTATATGTGGATTTGTAATTTTTTTTAGAAAGTAACTCCAAGCCCATGGAATGGCAACAGGCAGGTGCTCTCCTAAGTCTAAGGGCTAGGCATGCACAGATCAGACAAGTTCCTGTGTGTCCACAGACCAGCAGTAGTCAGGTGCGAGCCTCTGTCTGGGCACCTGGAATGCATGGGTGTGCCCATGGAGTGGACTGGCGCCACACCTAAGTTTGGGGGGCAGGCAAGTGGGCTGAGTACACAGACCAGCGCCTGCCGACATGTGTGGGAGTGGATCTGGGGTATGAGTGTTCCCACAGAGCAAGCACTGCCTAGGAAAGGGACTGAGCCAGCAAAGGCTCAGTTCAGGAGGCTGTGAACCTCTGTGAGAGCAGAAAGCAGTAAGGGAGCACAGTCTAGACTGGTGCGGGAGCTGGAGAGGGGCTGTACCTTGGGTTGGAGCTGGCTTGGTGCTTGGGTCTGAATCCCAGCTACAATCTCAATCCTTTACCGGGAGGGTCCTGGCATAACTGCCAGTCATCAGACATCTTGCTCTGCCCCCAATTTCTATTTTTTTAAGGAAGTACAAGATATCATAGAAAAAGTATATGACTGGAAAGAAAATTTACCTGGGGTACAAGCCTTCTTGAACTACTTACAGATGGCAAAAGAAATGACACCTCCACACTCTCCCACATGTGGTAGTATTGTCTTATCATTGGCTAAGAATGATAAAGACAAACATAAGATAGAGACCTAAGTTAAAATCTATACTCTAAAATGGAGAATCTGTGTAGCTTAAAGCAAGTTATTTAACCATTTAACCTCTTAATGGTGCAAAGGAGGGAGAGGAGGGAAATAGCTGGATGTGGCCACAGTCCTGTAGGAGCAGAGACCTGAAAATCGCTGGGCTCTATGGTCAATCATTCTAACCCAAAAACTTCAGCTTTAGGGGAGAGACTCTCAAGGAAATAAAAAGTGGAAGAGTGATAAAGGAGCATGCCAGATGTTCTCCTGAGGCCTCCACATGCATGGACACACAGTGCATGCACCTGCACACACACATGCATAAAATTTACATACACACATCATACACACACTCACACAAACACACACACCCCAAATCACATGGCAAAAAATCTGCAAAACTCATTAATAAAATAATGTCAGTTCAATCCATCAAAGTATAAAAAGAATTACATACAACCAAGTGGAATTTATCTCAGATATACAGTACTAATTAAACTTAAAAATCAATGCATTCTATATCAAAGAAAGCAAATGATCCTATCAAAAGTATCTGACTAGATATAATACCTATGGGGAACTTTCTCAACTTTATAAAGAACATCTACAGAAAACCTACTGCTAACATTACACTTAATGGTCAAAAGCTAGATGTTTCCCCACTATCTCTGGGAACGAGACAATTATGTCCCTTCTCACTACCTTTTTTCACCTGAAAATGCTAGATGACGCAATAAGTTAGTTAAAAGAACGGAAAGACATATAGATTGGAATACCATCATTATCTATGAAGAAAATCTTCCAAATCAATAAAAAAAAATCTCCTGAAACTACCAGGTGATTTTCACAAGGTAAAAGGACATACAGGTAAGCAAAAGCCAATTGGTAGTTGGGTGTGTTGGCATGTGTCTATAATCCCACACTCCTGAAACAGAGGCAGGAGGATTAGAA
The DNA here is from genome assembly GCA_004024765.1 of Zapus hudsonius. Taxonomy (NCBI): domain Eukaryota; kingdom Metazoa; phylum Chordata; class Mammalia; order Rodentia; family Dipodidae; genus Zapus; species Zapus hudsonius. The sequence continues at coordinate 33,062 of PVHP010011190.1, read as the reverse complement.
ATTCCTACACTTCAAAACCAGCCAGGACTACAAAGTGAAATACCATCTCAAAACAAGTAAACAAAAGATAATTCTTTCCTAATATACCAGTAATAAACAATTTGAATTTGAAATTAAAAAGACAATACCAAGGCAGAATCATTACCTCCCACCTGTAATTCTAGCATTCAGGATACTGAGAACAGGAAGATCACCAAGAATTTGAAGCCAGCTTCAGATATGGCTTGGGAGTCTTATCTCAAAATATTGTAAAAATAATAATTTTAATAATAAATAGAAAGTCGGGATAACAACGCATGGTTTGCCCACTAAATAATGTAACTCATTATGGACAATAAATATTAAATTTTAAAAAAAATCATTCATATTAGCACCAAAATAATAAAATATTATACACAAAGAGTTTTTGTTGTGAGAAATTTGAGACAGGGTCTTATGTAGCTCAGGCTGGACTCCAACTAGCTATGTAACCAAAGATGAATAAACCCCTAATCCTCCTGCCACCACCTCATAAATGTTGACATTATAGCTGTTAACTAGCATAACCTACTAGAATATTATATATATATATACATATATATGTAATAAATTATTTACAAAATCTTTATAAGGAAAACTATATAAATGGAGAAATTTTATGCAGGAATTCATAGGCTCAATATTTTCACTAGGTCAGTTTTCTGAACACAATGTATAGATTCAATGCACTTCCAATAAAATAGCAGCAAGTAATTTTGTGGATATCAACAAACTATATGCTGCAGTTTCTATGGAAAGGCCAAAGACCCTGAAGATTCAACACAACACAACAACGTCCTGGCTAGGGGTGTAGCTCTGCAGTAGAAAGCTTATTATACTTAGATCACAAAATAAAAGGAACAATAAAGTCAGAGGACAGATAGTACCATACTTAGTAGAAAGCATTTTGTGAAAAAGTAGACAAGAAGATCAATAGTGAGTAGAGCACTACACAAACACAGTGAAGGTAAATTCAATTGATAGATGGTCTTTTCAACAAACAATGCTGGGGCAACTGGATATCTATATGTGAAGAAGTTCTACATATAGACTATACTTGTTTAATAAATACTAGCTCAAGATGGATCATATATCTAAAGATAAAACACAAAGTATAAATATACTAGATTACACCAAAATAAATATTGATATCCTTAGAACTGGTGATGCCTTTTGAGATACAATGTCAAAAGCATGAGTTATGAAATAAAAGGTAGATATGTGGGATTTTATTAGAATAAATACATCTGCTTTGTGAAAGCCACTATTAAGATAATGAAAGATAAGCTATACTGTAGGAGAAAATCTCTGCAAAACACATCTGATAATGAAAATATATACAAAAAACTCAAAATTTGACAATATGAATACAGCCCCATTTTAAAAGGGGACAAAAGATCAGTGAAGATGTAAACAAACTACTATGTTTATTTGTCATGATTACATTGGTGAAGATGTAAACATGACAAACACAAGATTCTCAACACTGTATGACATTTAAAAATTGCAAATAAAGAAGCTGAAGATATGGTTCATCAGTTTAAAATGCTTGCTTACAAAGTCTGATGGCCCATGTTTGATTCCCCAGTACCCACTTAAAGCCAGATGAACAAACCGGTACATGTATCTGGAATTCATTTGCAGTGGCACGAGGCCCTAGAACACCCATTCTACCTTTGCCTCCACTTTCCCCTCCCTTCCCTCCCCTCTCTTTCGTTTACTGTCTCTCTCCTTGTAAATAAATAAATAAATGGAAATTGCTAACTAAAACAATAAATTATCATGGCACCATATAAAAATGGCTAAAAATAGCCAGGCATGGTGGCGCACGCCTTTAATCCCCAGCACTCGGGAGAGGCAGAGGTAGGTGGATGACCATGAGTTCAAGCCACCCTGAGACTACATAGTGAATTCCAGGTCAGCCTGGGCTAGAGTGAGACCCTAACTCAAAAAACAAAACAAAAAAAAAAAAGCTAAAAATCCAAAACACTATCAATGTTAGTGAGGACATTGCATTACAGCAATTTTCAATCATTGCTGGTCAAATGTAAAGTGGAACAGCTATATTATAAGAGAGTTTGGCAGTTTCTTACTAAATTAAGCATAGTCTTATGATATAATATAGTAGTCACATTCCTTTGTATTTACTCAGTTGAATTAAAAACTAATATTCAGGCCAGAGAGATGGCTTAGCAGGTAAGGCGCTTGCCTGGAACACCTAACAACCCGAGTTTGATTTCCTGATGTGCAAAGTGACACCTGCATCTGGAGTTCATTTGTAGTGGCTGGAGGCCCAGATGTGCCCATTCTCTCTGTCGGTCTCTCTTCTCTCTATCTCTCTCTGCTTGCAAATAAAAAATAATTAATCTAATGTTTATGTCAAAACCTGCACATGTGAGACCCTGAGTTCCAACCCCAGTACTGCAAAGGAAAAAAGTACAAACACATGAATGTTAATTGCAGCTTCAGACATAATTGCTAAAATTTGGAAGCTGTGGGTCCATGGATTACTTAGGGAGTCGCTACATGCATCAAATCCATGTTTATCCATGAAGCTGTGTGGACAGAGTCTTGGGACACTGGTGAGCCAATGAGAGGAAGAACTCTCAAGAGACACTTGTAGTGAAGAGCTTATTTATTAGATTGGATAGGGTTGCTTTTTTAGGAGGAAAAGGAGATGCAGGGGCATAAGTGGCAAGGGGATTAGCAGGGGCAGGGTGATCTGTGGATGTCTCATGAAAGGATTGGCAGGGGCCAGCTGCATAGATAAGCTGGAGAGACTTTTTTGTTGCCTGGGCCTTGTTATCGTCTTATAGCTGAATTATGTGAACTTAAATAAACTCAGTCCTTGAAGTATCTGGACTTATCAGGGTTTGCTGGGGACCAACAAATGGCTGGAGTTTAGGAAGGGAAGGAGACGGCCAAACTCCTGCCAGTCTCAGGATGAGATAATTGGGGTTTCAGGCCAGTCTCAATGTTCTTTTAACCCTGTGTCCCCCGTGCCTCTCTGCAGGGTCCAACAGATCCCGTTTTGTTTTTATAATGGAACAGTGGTATCACAATCCTCTGTTGTTTTAGGCAAGGTTTGATACTATACTAAGACTTGCTTGGTTGTGACCCAAGAAATATTAGTTATTTGCTGTTTGAGAAACTGGATGATATAGGGGGCTATGAGTAGCAGGGTCCCTGTAGCAAGAAGGGGGCCAAGGAGTGGGAGGAGCCAGGAAATCAAAGGGTTGGAGAGCCAAGGGGTGGGGGCATTGGGAGCATAGTGGTCAATTAGCTCCTTGTGGAGCATCTTTAGGGTTTTTACATTTTGTTTAACAGTATAAGACTCATTGACATAAAAACAACATTTTTTTCCAAGTACAATATATGTCCCCCATGTTCAGCAGTGATGAGATCTAGTGTCCTCTCTTTGTAGCACTTCTTTGGAAAAAAAGTTTTGGAGCACTATTTTAACAAGAGAAGTCAACTGTCTCGGGAGGGACTCAAGGCTATATCTCAGAAGTCTCCTGTGAAGTGGTGGGTCTGGGCGAGGGTGGCTGGGATCCCCTGGGCTCCTACAGAGAGAGTTACATCAAGGCACACCAGTAGAGAGATAAAAATTTTCCTCGGTTGGCAAGGGCTGAGCCAGAAGGCCACTTCATTTTCTGTATAGACCTGTGGAACAATTATAGCTGTGGAGCAATAAGTGGAGGAGGAAGAATTCACAGGAGCTAGAATGTCCTCCACACCATAGCAAAGCAGGAGCCCTGAGGCATGTGGTTGCTGTGGGAGAAACATTGGTGAGGCATTTGGCAACAGTGGGCCTAGAATTACTCAAATAAAGGGGAGGTGTAAAAGAAGCAGTTTGAGGCATTGGGGTGGGTGGTAAGGGGGAGAAGGTCAATCAGCAGGGTCCCACAGGAAGGAACTAGGATACTTTTCAACAGGTAAATTTATAGTTAAATTGTGGTAACTAGGCCTGCAATCCCAGCATTCAGGAGGCAGAGACAAGAAGCTTCAAGTTTGAAGGCAGCCTAAGCTACAAAGAGAATTCTCAATCCACCAAGGCTACATATAAAGGCCCTGTCTCAGTCAATCAAATAAACTGTAGTACATCCAGACAATGCAAATGTATCATTCAGGGAAAGATAAACAGCCGATAAGCTATAAAACAACAATGTATATTGCTAATTGAAAGACATTCAGAATTATACTACATGATTTGAATTACAACACTGTGGAAAAGGGAAAACCAAAGGAAAGAGTCAAAAGTTCAGTGCATTTCCAGAACTCTGAGAAGGGAAGAAAGGATGGATGGGTAACACACATTGGATTTTTGGATCACTAAAGCCATCCTTCATGATGCTACAATGATGAATGGTTCATGTCATTTAAATTTTTTCTCAAAAGTCTGAGAATGCACAATAGAAAGAACTTCAAAGTAAACTATGGGCTTTAATTCATAGCATGTTAATATTGGCTCATCAATAGGGAAAATGTAGCTGACCATAATGCCCATGAGTGTAACTCTAGCATCCTGGGCACTGAAGTAGAAGGTAAAACATCATAATAGCAGTAATTGTAATAATAATAGAGGTACTAGTGGTGATAGAAGCAAATGTAGCACACCAGTGGAACATTTTAATAAAAGAAATGAAGGGACAGTGTTCACAGAACAGTGTTCTTCATTTCTCCTTCAATTTTTCTGTAAGGTTTTAACTGCTAAAAATTTTTTTTGGCTTCTTTGTCTTCCACTTTATTCAAGCAGGACTCACTCTGTAGCCCAGGCTAGCCTGGATTCCAAGATCCCCCTGCCACTTCCTCTAGATTGTTAAGATTATCTCACTCTCTTGTGGAGGGTATTAAAATACCAGCAATTTGAATTGGGCATAGTAATGGTGTTACAGTGGTTATATATAGCAAAAGAGTCCTTGAGCCGCTATCTACTCCCATTATGTATTTTCCTCTGCAAATGTCACTTTGGTCATTGCCCACTCCCACCCTTGAGAGTATCTCATGTGATTCTGTAATAAACTTCACCTGTCTTTGATACTATACTCCCTGCCTCGTCTGAATTCATTCAATGAAGCACAAGAATAAGATCTCAGTAACCACTTTTAGTGTTTATGCCAGACAAATATGATTATATTTTCTTCATCCTCATTATGATGAGTAATTCCCCTTTGATTTATATTGATTTCCCTATCAAATTTATCCTTCATAATAGGAATAAATTTGGTTTTGAAACCTTAAAAAGGTTAATTCAGATTTACAGTGTCACCAGATAATTTAAGTTAAATGCTAGTGAAATGTGACCAATAACTAAAAACTATTGATCAAAAGCCTAATGAAAGCCCAACTGCTTCTTAGAACCCCTTTGGACCCTAAACAATACCATTGAGAGAGTGGTGGGATAAGTGAAAGTGCTATAACCACAGCCAATCAGTCATCTTAGGATAAGTCAACAAGACAGATACGGATTTCCAACACATCCCAAAGCAGAAGTATGGAGTATCTTAAGATCTCAACAATAAAGCAGACTTAAAACTCACCCACCATAACTCAGGGAACTGAGCAGAAGAGGGGGCGGAAAGGATGTAAGAGTCATGGTGGGGGAGAATATCCAGAGACATTACCCCCCCCAGTAACAACATGCAAAGGGGGGGGGACCTTGCTGACTACTGTGCTACCCATAACCCCTAACCCACAGGTTGATCCAGCATCCCCACTGAGATTACCCAGTGTGTTGGGGACAGGGAGGAGGGAAATGGTATAGTAACACAATATTTGCCCATGCCATATATCTAATTTTGAATAATAAAGATATATATTTATATTAAAGAGAAAGCCATGCAGGAGTCCACTCTAACTGATTCTTCCTCCTTTGAAGGCAAAATCCATCTTGAAGGCAAATTCCTTACTCAATCTGCCCCTGAAGTCAGAAGGAAAACTACAAAAAATGCCATTGGTGTCCAAGACTCTCTGGTCTATAACTCGGACCTACAAGGACAGAGGGGGACAAAAGGAGGCTAATGGTATGAGAGAGGGAGAGAACAAATAGAACTTTTTGCAGCCTTATAGGAAGATTTGAGATCTCCCACAAGCTCTTCTACCAGAGGAAATAGACTGGAAAATAAATGTTACATCTGTTGGCAAGCAGTTTGATGGAAGAAAAAGTGCCAAAATACTGATTGTCTGCCCAAGACTTCTTGTCTCCAATATGGCAAGGTTGCACACTGGAAGGTCTACTGCCTCAAAGATCAAAGGACCCCTGTATCAGAGCCCCTGATGCTGTCCCTGGAATGAGGAAGTCCGCAGCTCCAGTGGCCTCCAATTCAACTGGGATAGACTTTCAGGCAAATTTTAAAGTCAAGGGTAGGATGAATAAGATTTTCTTCTTGATAGGGGTGTCCTACTCTATTATTAACACATATTTTGGATAAAAGGCTTTGGACCCACATCAATTAATGGGCATCAATGCCCATGACCAGACATTTCACACTACCTTTATGCTGTCTATGGAATACTCTATTCTTTTACTTTTCCAGTAATGCCTGAATGTCTTTTTTTTTTTACTGAGCAGAGACCCATTAACAAAAACAATAACCCAAATTATCGTCAATCCCTATGTAGTGGTTTAAATGGGATGTTCCCCATAGACTCATATATTTTGAATACTTGGTCTCCAGCTGGTCGCAATTTGAGAGATGGATCCTTGTGGAAGGAGGTTCACTTCTGGGGGCAGAACTTAAGGTTTATTTGCCCTGAGCTTGCCAGAACACATCTCACTCTTGCTGCCTCCTTCCAGCTGCTGTGGTAAGATGTTATGTCCAGCCTCTGTTCTACCCTGCTTTCCTGTCATGATGAAACTATAAGGCAAAGCTAAGACTGTAAGTCAAAATAAACTATTTCTTTCCATCAGCTGCTTTTCATCAATTGATGTCCATTACTTGAAGTGGATCTAAAGCCTTTTATTGTACCAGCAATGTGAAGGTAACTTTAACACCCTACAAAATCACACAAAGTGAATATAATCACCTCTTCTGAAGGGGCAAACAATGGGTCAGTCCCCATTAACCACCAAGTATGGATTCTTATTCTTTAACAAAAGTAAACACTATTTTCTTTAACCTGAAACCTAAGCAAGACTTCAATCCATAATCAGTAAATTCCTCCATTATGGACTTTTTAACACCCTGTCAGTTATCCTGTTACACCCCAACACTGGCAATTAAGACAGTTCCTCAATTTAGCCACCAAAGATCTTTTCAAAGCTATAATGACCCTTTCTTTGTTTCCCAGTTCACTCAGTATAGAGCTACCAATATCTGAGAAGTAGATATTATCTTTATTCTTCTTGGAGATCTAAGTCCTACAGAAAAGTGGAACACGTAAAATAGGCCCTGATATTATCCATTTTAAAAAGTCTGCTAGGAGACTCTCTTACCTGGAGAACAGTATTTCTAATAGCCCTCCACAGACTCCATGTAGGCCCTCATTCAGTTCTCCACTTCAACCCTTTTGATCAGATCTATTCCCAAATGAGGAAGCCCACTTGCTAAGCCAATTTGCCTCTAGAGTCAATGAATTCCAAGAGGTTATAAAGGAATATGTATTACCAAGACTGGCAATCCATTGCAAAAACAAGCTAAATATTTTTTCTCGCTAATTATAACTTACAGAGTGGGCCTTCAAGGCCAACAATTAACACCTCTTTGGAAAGGTCCTTCTCCCATGTGTTAGCCTTCTTCTACAGAAATCAAGGTCCCACAAATTGCCAGCTGCATCCACCAATCCTGAGTTAAATAATGGAAAGGAGATCCTCCAGGGGAATTACCTCCCTTATAGGTACCCTTGGGAAAGTTAATACTTGAGTGACCTTACAAACTGATGACTGCTGGGAAAGAGGAAGCCATGTCCTTTAGTAGTGTAGTCACTGGAGGACTGCCCATTCTCCAGTAAATAACCTCCCACCTGTTAAGCAAGCAATCCTAATTTAAATCCATGGGTCAAAAAAATAGACAAGGCATGTGTCGTAGTCAGCCACACGCTGCTGGATGAATCTTCAAACCAGGCACAGTTTGGGGAGGAAAGTATTTATTTGTAACTATAGATTGAGGGGAAGTTCCATAACTGCAAAAGAGACTGGCCCTCTTTCACAGGTCCAAGCAGAGAGAAAAACCCATCACCTACACCATATACACAGAACAGGGAACAGGCCGGTGGGGCAAGGAGAGAATCTCGTCCCCTTTATAGAGCCTTAGGGTGGGGTCTTAAAACCCTTCCCAAGATTTATTGGTTTCCTGAGTCTCTGGAATTTCTTTCCTGTACTGCCCACCCAGGAAAGATGTTTAATTCTAGCTTCTTTGAGCTTCTTTACATCCTGCCCCTTGCTGAAAGTCTGCCTTCCTATAAACATCCTCAGAGACCCACCCAAGATAATTAAAAAGATCCAAGTTGACAACAAAACCTAACCATCACAAGTCCACCCCTTGTCAACTTGACATCAAACCATATTTCCTTACATCATATTTAATTCCTAAATGAAGACAGTAACAAGATCACAATTCAACCTAAAATTATATAACTCTCCCACATACAACTGCAGACATGTAATCTCCCCCCAATATAAGGCAAGGTCTCTGAACTGTGAGTTTTGTAAACCAAAGCAAATTACATGCTTTTAACATATAATGAAAAAGAGCAAACATTTCCAACTGCTATGAGGCATAGCAAGGAAAGACTGGGCCAATGCAAACTCAACAAACATCAGAAAACATCCACATCTGTAGTTTAAGTCCCATAGCACAACCAGTGACTGACAGTCTCCAGATTTTTCGATTCTGTCCTTCCAGCTTGGCTGAGTACCTAGGGAAACTTTCATCCCAAGCCAAAAACACTTCATGTTAGCCCTTGCAAAGTTCTGGTATGTCCAAAACATCTTCGGTTCTCCATTGCCAACCATGGTCCAACTTGCAATGGCTTCACTTGCCAATCAGGGACTTCACACCCTGTTCCATATACCACATCTCAGCAGCCACTCCTGGAACCGTGTGCACTTTACGACCCACTCCAGGCATGCATGTCTCATGCTTCCAAAAGCAATACCAGGTATGCAGGACACAGCCATGTTGTTAATCCAGGGACAAAATAGACATGACTTTGAAGAGCAGACTCCTTACTTTCAGTGATTTCTTTTCCAAAGAGTTGGCACAGTCCATATTTTCTGTCCTTCCTGGGTGGAAACACCTCAGGTATCTCTCCATTGTTTCAATGTAAAGCAGTTGGTCCATAATCAAAAGCCAGTCTCTGCCAATAATTTATACTTGCTTTGAGGTTTTTCTAACTTCAAATATTAAATTCTCAGTCCCATATCCATAGCCAAGCACACAGTCCATTATTTAATTTAACTCTCTGGTCATGGGAAGTAGGACGCATCCACCCCTTGACCCAGGCACACACTTCTATTAAGGTTTTCTGCAGTCTCTCCTTCCCCGTAGAAAGTTCACAAGCCAAACCTCCAAATACAATTCTCTCTGCACTGAGCATTTCCAAATTCTCAACAGAAAGTCTATAAAACTTGGCTTACCATTCTGGAAGGAAACTTCAGTTGCAAGTACCACATCCAAGTCCATTCCTCCAGCACACAAGTTCCAGAAGATCAAAATCTACATGGTCAGATTCATTTTAGCAAATCACTCCATTCCTGGTACCAAATCAGTCATAGTCAGCCACACTCCACTGGATGAATCTTCAAACCAGGCACAGTTGGGGGGAGGAAAGTATTTATTTGTAACTATAGATTGAAGGGAAGTTCCATAACTGCGAAAGAGACTGGCCCTCTTTCACAGGTCCAAGCAGAGAGAAAAACCCATCACCTACACCATATACACAGAACAGGGAACAGGCCGGTGGAGCAAGGAGAGAATTTCTTCCCCTTTATAGAGCCTTAGGGTGGGTCTTGCAGCTCTATCCCAGACGTAATGGCTTCCTGAGTCTCTGGAATTTCCTTCCTGCACTGCCAACACAGGAAAGATGATTACTTCTTGCTTCTTTGAGCTTCTTTACATCCTGCCCCCTACTGAGAGGCTGCCTTCCTGTAAACATCCTCAGAGACCCACCTAAGATAATTAAAAAGATCCAAGTTGACAACAAAACCTAACCATCACAGCATGGAAATAGTATGAGAATCTATTGTGAAGAAAAGGGGTTTACTGGGAGAGGAGAAAGAGAGAAGGCAAAGAGAGGAGGTGGAATCAAAATTCATTTCACAGATGTATTAAAATTTTAAATTGTTTTATAAATAATAAATTTTTAAGAAAAAATCTTGGACACAGATTTGAAGTTATGCTACAAAATTACTCCCTACATATCTGTTAGCAAGTTACTTGCCTTTTGTGGGTCTCAGGTAGCCAGGAAGCAAAATGTAGACCAAAAATTAGATGACAGCTGGTAATAATGATTATGATGATGATGCTAAATTTCATTGATTTTACACATATGTCCCATTTTTGCATCTCTGTAATCATGGTATATCAAATGATACTTTGACATTTTATTCTTTTTTACAGATACACATAACCAATGGTATAATTTGAAACTTATTTTTTGAGTACTTATATACCACACACTATTCTAAGGGCTTTAAAAGGATTATTTATGTTATTTAATTCTCAAAGATAGGTACTTTTTAAATTAGAAAAAAAGGGGGCCTGGGGAGATTGCACAGTGGTTTAAGGCACTTGCATGCAAAGCCTAGCGACCCATGCTTGATTCCCCAGTGTCCATGTAAAGCCAGATGGATGAATTGGTGGATGCATATAGAATTCATTTGTAATGGCAAGAGTACTCAATGTACCCATTCTCTGTCTTTCTTTTCTCTATCTCTCTCTCTCCTTGCAAATTAAAAATTAAAGAAGAGAAAAAAGAAGGGTTAAATCACTACTCCAAGGTTATAGAGTTAGTAACCAGGATTCAAAATTAAGCAATCTAGATTAGAAAATGTAAAGATAGCAATGAAGAGAAGAGGTGAAGAGGGAAGGGGTGGGGAAGGAGAAAGAATGAAGTGACATTCCACATACATACTACAACATGAGTGAACCTTGAAAATATAATTTTACTTAATGAGATATTTAGGATGGAAAAATATCACAAAAATAGGTAAGTTGATTAGAAGTTACTTGCGTCTGAAGAGAAAGGGAAAAGGGGAGTTGTTTATTTACAGAGTTTCTATTGGGGATTATTGAAAGGTTTTAGAAACAGCAATGATGGCTGTACATTATGGGTGTAATTAATGCTGAATGCATACTTACAAATAAAAAAATCAAATTAAATTTTATAGCTGGGTGTGGTGGTGCACACCTTTAATCCCAGCAGTTATGAGGCAGAGGTAAGAGGATTGCCGTGAGTTCAAGGCCACCCTGAGACTACATAGTGAATTCCAGGTCAGGCTGGACTAAAGCGAAAACCTACCTCAAAAAACAAAAAAAAAATCAAATTGTATGTTATATATAGTTTACCAAAATAAAAATAATCAAAGGTACTTTGTCTCCTGAAAAACCCTGTTTTCACACACTATGCGTAACATTGCAACACCCTCCAGCTCTGCATATGTGTAAAATATGAGTAATAACCCATGCTCTACAACTCATTCTTGTTGTTTGACTATATTAAGTAGAAAATGTGACAGGACTTTATAAGATGCAACATACTGGATTCAGCTGTTATTATTATCTTGGAGATTTACACACAAAAAAAACATTTAAGTTGGTGTTCAGTGCTGTGCAATAAAACATTTTGTGCAACATTTTATAGCTCAAACACAATTTTAATTGTAGTGCCAATTTTTACTGACATTGCTCCATGCAGATAAAACAGTACACTTTATCTAACTAGTAAAGCACTCTGGTTAGACTGGTTATGGTTGTAATTTTTTCCACTTTATGGCATACTTCCTGGCAGCATATCTTGCGTATGTTGACACAAAAACACTCATTCACCTAGGATATCAGAATACTGATCAAAGAGAGGAAAATCAACACTGCAGCTACCAGTTTTTGCTCCTGGAGGCCAAGGAGTGTTTCCAGGGAGCATACATGGCGTGGAGTACCAGGAAGCACAGGGAAGATCAACAAAGTGGCTGTGACATCCAGCTTTTGAAATAACTCCCAGACCAAGACCTACCACAGGCATAGTCAATTTCCGGAGAGGGCTCTTCAGCCTTTCAGCTCTGCTCAGCAGTGTGTGCTAGAAAACCTCCTCCTGCAGGACCTGTCACACCACCAGGTCACTAGCTCCAAAGAAGCAGTGCTATGCAAAAAAAAAAAAAAAAAAAAAAAAAAAAAAAAAAAAAAAAAAAAAAAAAAAAAAAAAAAAAAAAAAAAAAAAAAAAAAAAAAAAAAAAAAAAAAAAAA
>PVHP010011190.1:0-20543 GCA_004024765.1 Zapus hudsonius | reverse complement strand
TGAAGGGGCCAACATTTAGCAAAATGGAGGCTTTCCACTTGGGCTTCTTTCTAGTCATGGTCTGGAACACTGGTGCCTTTACCCCTTTAACTCATGACATCTGACCTTTTTTAAAGAAACTTTTTATTGATAGCTTCCATAATTATAAACCATTATGATTCCCACCCCACCCTCTCCCATATCTCTTCCCCCTCTCAGTTAGTCTCTGTTTTGTTTCAGCATCATCTTCTTCTCCTCCCATTATGGGTAGGTATTATTAGGGACTGCAAAGTCATGAATAGCAAGACCGTTTTGTGCCTGTGTGGTATCTTGCTAAAGGGGCATGGAGGATATAGGGTTTTGCTGAGTCCAGCAGGCTTCCGGGACTGTCTCCTTCTGTTAAAGAAGTTGAGGCAGTCTGAGGACCCCGATAAATCTCAGCAAATCCTGGACACTCCAGCCTCCAGGCAGGCAACAGCTGTTCCCTGAGATAAGCAGGCAATCCAAGGCCTAAACTTAGTCCAGCTGCAATAACAAATCTAAACAATAAGGTTACATTTCCTCTGCTGACATCACCATTCTACACATGTATGTGTACATGTCTAGAGTCATTTAGGTCCCTCAATTTATCTATGCAAAATAGGTATCCAATGGTGAATCTTCACTGTTAACTTGACAGGATGTAGACTCACCATGTAACACACTTATGGGTGTGACTATGAAAGGTAGCTCCAGAAAAACTGAACTGAATAGGAAAATTTACCTCAAATGTGGGTGGAAACATTCCATGTAACAGGGTTCTAGATTGAATAAAAAGAATGAAGAAAGGAAGGTGAGCACCAGTATTCATTCTCTCTGACTCCTGCCTGGGGATATATCTTAACCAACTGCCTTATGCTCCTGCTACCATGCCTTACCCACTATGATGAACACCCCTGAAACTATGAGCCAAAATAAACCCTTCTCCTTTAAGTTGTTTTCCTCAAGTACTTTATCACAGCAACAAGAAAAGTAATTACAACATACCTGGTTACTGTATCTCATTTAGATAAACAAGCAAACATTCACAGAGAACTTAGTGTGTGTCAAAATCACTCTCCAGGATTAGTGTAATGTTGAAAACAACTCTATGAAGAAGGGACTACTCTGATCTTGAATTACAAATGAGAAAACTGAGGCACAGTTTGAAATGACCTATTTCCATTTTCTTTTTTTTAAAATATTTTATTTATTCATTTTCAAGCACACAGAGAGAGAGAGAGAGAGAGAGAGAGAGAGAGAGAGAGAGAGAGAACACCAGGGCCACCACCTTGTGGGTCTAGTTTATGTGGGACCTGGGGAATTGAACCCGGGGCCTTAGGCACTGGAGGCAAGTGCCTTAACCGCTGAGCCATCTCTCCAGCCCCTATTTCCATTTTCTACTGCAAGGAAGAGAAGAAGCTACCTGCAGTCTGGCTCCAGAATTACATTGCCACCACATATTTATGTAGCAGTACTACTCTATTCCACAGACTCTCACTCATGCAGTCTTCAGTCAGTGGACCTCTAAATAATACCCAAATTCATTAAACATAGAAACCGTGAAGTTGTTCATTCTTAGATATGATTTCAGTATCTGTATTGTCTTCTCTGATTCCTTCAAGAGAGAAAGCATTAACGTAATGCCAACCCTGTCACTAAAAGCCAGGATCTAGAGACTGATAAGGCTCAATGGATGCTTTCAAGCAGCGCATTCTAGTGATGACAATGCACAGAACAACTGCAATTGGGCAAAAGAATTTTGCTGAATGGAATGGTCCCAGCAAAAGCTTCCTGGGAGGAGGGTAGTTATGAGTTAACATGCATGGAAGAGCATGTCTGGTGAAAAGAACTGTGTGTACAAAAGAGAAGAGAAAACCAAATGTGACAGTGGTATGATTTGGTGAGCTATGGAGTCAGATGTCTTAAGTCAAAATTCAGGATTCACAACTTATAACCTGTTTGCTAAAAAATAAGTTTTAAACTTTGCTATACTTCAGTTTTCCCACCTGTAAAATAGAAACAATAGTCCCTAACTCATAGGGTCATTACAAGTATTAAATGGGAGAACACTATCAAGTACTCAGTACACAGAATAAAGTCTCATCAAATACTAGTAGGCCTTCCTAGGGTTGGGGGAATGACCCAGGGGCAGAGTGCTTACTTGGCCATAGGTTATATCAGTAGCATCAGTAAAACTTCTTTATTTCAGAGAAGACCTCAGTAATAAGTGCAGAGTTCTTTTCTTAGGGTAATGAAAATATTCTAAAATTGATTATGAGATGGAAAAGAAACTCAGTGTCACAGGCAGCCACATGCCACTGGGATGAATCTCCAAACCAGGCACAGTTTATGGGAGGAAAGGATTTATTTGTAGCTATAGATAGAGGGGAAGTTCCAGAATGCAAAAGAGGGTGCTCCCCTTTCACAGGTCCAACCAGAGAGAGAAATCCATCACCAACACCATACAAATGGAACAGCAAACATGCAGGAGTGAAGAAGAGAATTTCTTCCCCTTTATATAGCCTTAGGGTGGGAGTCTTGCAATTCTATCCCAGACTTAATGGCTTCCTGAGTCTCTGGAATTTCCTTCCTGCACTGCCCACACAGGAAAGGATGTTTACTTCTAGCTCCTTTGAGCTTCCTGACATCCTGTCCCCTACTGAGAGGCTGCCTTCCTCTGTACATTCTCAGAGACCCATCAAAGATTACTTGAAAGGTCAAGTTTTTTTTTTTATTGTCCATAATGAGTTACATTATTTAGTGGGCAAACAATGAGTTGTTATCCCCAATTCCCTGATACTCCCACTCCCCCATTCGCAACCAGATGGATACCTTCCTCCATGGATCCTCTGGATCAGTCCTTGTGACAGGGGACCATGGATAGCCTAGTATTCAGACAGGTTCTCCTAGTATGTTGTTACTGAGGGGTGCCATGCCTCTGGATACTCTCCCGCACCATGGCTCTCACAATCTTTCACCCCCTCTTCCGCTCAGTTCCCTGAGTCGTGGTGGATGAGCATTAAGGCTGATTTAATGTTGTGAGTTTCGGGGTCTTTGTGTCAAAAATTGATGGTTTCTCTCACCCTGGCTTATCCTGTATTGATTGAATGGCTGCGGCTGTGGGTCCCTTGTTCATCCAATTATTCTCTGCGGGCTTCCACATGGATCCTCCATGATATGACTGTGGTGGCTCCTCTCTTGCCAGGATCTCAGCTATCTGCCTAAGGTCGGTTGGTAGGGTTAGATGGGCCCCAGCTCTCTCGCTGCATCCTGAAAAATACACAAAATCTCCATCGGAGAGTGAGATCAGTATAGGTTAACAAATATACACCTTCTGGATTACCTAGATTCTATTTTTAGAAGACTCCCCATCAGTTGCTCACATAGTGCATCTTGTCATGGGAGCCCAAGAGTACGTGATCCGGTAACTATCGCCCTGAATCCCAAGTTCCAAACAAGGGCTCCGCTTCACTAAGGGAAAAACTTGCCCGAATTTGAAAGTTGTTGATTGTCTCCCCAAGGCCCAGGCTCCTCCATTGCACAAATGCTCCTTTCTTGATTCGCGGGTCTCTCCCAGTAGGGGTTGTGGTCAGCCTACTCATGGCTGCAGATTGTGTTTCATGTCAGTGGTCTCTGTTTACTCCAGCTGTCATTGATCAGTTTGCGCTGGGAGCCTGTGCAGTGCCTTCCAGCACTACACTAACTGTCTTCTGGGAGCTGGATACCATTCCAGACCTTGAAGTGTCTCTCGATGCTGGTCTATAGCATTCTGTGGTTTCTTCAGCAACAGGGTTTTGCCTCAGGCCTGGGGAGGGCACTCAAGGGCTTTGACAGAATTCTGTCTTGTTGGAGCCTCGTGATTCGCTTTGGTCAACATCTCAGTGAGGGAAGGAACCGGTGGTTGGAGCCAGGGGTTGTCAGACTGATCTAATTATTCACAGGCTTAGACTCTCTCCCCTAACACTCATGGCCCCTCTTGCCAGTCGACTCACAGTTCTTTCTCAATAGGTTACAGTATGCTCGTGAGGATTTTATGTTTTGGAACCTAATATGGTTTAACTTCATGCTTAAGCCATTCCCCTCCCCCCCATCCCTTACCCTTCATTCATAACCTCTCACTTCTTTCTACTAGTCTGTGTAGAGTTTATGGTTATCTGGTTAAAGACCGCATATGGGGGAGAATATACGGCGTTTGATTCTCTGTTCTTTTGAATGTTCACTTAGTAAGATCTGATCAAAGTCCTAAATTTTTCCTAAATTTCGATATGTCATTTTTCCTTTCAGCTAAGTAGAATTCCATCGTGTAAATATACCACAGTTTCTCTGTCCATTCCTCCATGGATGGGCATTTGGATTGATTCAATTCTTGGCTATTATGAATTGAACTGCTATAAATCTAGTTGTACAAATGTTTCTGCATCAAAATGTGACATCTTCTGGATAGATGCCTGGTAGAGGGATAGCTGGGTCCATTGGTAGTTCTATGTCCATTCTGTCTAGGAGTCTCCACACTGCTTTCCATAGCAGTTGAACAAGTTTGCAATCCCACGAGCAGTGAATGAGGGTTCCTTTTTCCCTGCATCCTCACCAGCAATGATTGTTGTTGGTTTTCTTTATGATTGCCATTCTGACTGGGGAAAGGTGGAATCTCATTGTGGTTTTCATTTGAATTTCCCTGATGCTTAAGGATGTTGAGCACTTTCTCAGGTGAGAAAAAGGCCATTTGTGTTTCCTCCTCTGTGAATTCTCTGTTGAGATCAGTGCCCCATTTTGTGAGGGGGCAGTTTGAGTTTTTGTTATTAATTTTTTGTGTTCTTTGTATGTTTTAGGAATTAGGCCACTGTCTGAGTTGTAGCTGGCGAAAATCATCTCCCAGTTTGAAGGGGGTCTATTGACTTTGAGAACAGTGTTTTTGTCTGTACAGAAGCTTTTGACCCTGATCAGGTCCCATTGGTTAAGTCACTGTTGCACTTCCTGGGCTTCTAGAGATTTGCTCAGGAAATTGGTCCCTACTCCTATCTCATGTAGGGTTCCTCCTACTTTTTCTTCCAAGGTATTCAGGGTTACAGAATTGATATTGACATCTTTGATCCATTTGGAGTTGATCTTTGTGCATGGTGAAAGGAGTGGGTCTATATTCATTTTTAAAACATGTTTATCCAATTTGACCAGCACCATTTGTTGAATATGCTATCTTTAGCCCAGCTTACATTGTTGGCACCCTTGTCAAAGACTAAGAATCTGAAGTTACTTACATTAAAGCCTGGGTCTCCAATTCTATGCCACTGGTCAGACTGTATGTTTTTTTTTTCTGCTAATACCATGCTGTTTTAGTTACTATGGCTTTGTAGTTATGTTTTAAAGTCAGGAATGGTGATGCCTCCTGCGTAATTTTTTTTTTACTCAGAATAGTTTTAGCTATTCAAAGTCTCTTACCCTTCCAAATAAATTTGGAGATTATTTTATCTCTGTCTGTGAAGAAGGAGGTTGGGATTCTTATTGGCATTGCATTGAATCTGTAGATTGCTTTAGGCAGGATTGCCATTATTACTATATTTATTCTCCCCATCCATGAGCATGGAATATCTTTCCATCTTGTCACATCCTCCTCTATTTCCCTCTTGAGTGTTTCAATATTTTCCTTATATAATCTTTCACTACCTTGGTTAGTGATATTCCCAGGTATTTTATTTTGTTCGAGGATATAGACAATGGGATAGTTTCTCTGATGTCTTTATCCGACTGTTTGTCTTCTGTATATAGAAAGGCTACTGATTTTTGTGTATTAATTTTGTATACTGCCACTCTGCTGAAGGCATTGATCACCTTCAGGAGTTTGCTGATGCTGTTCTTTGGATCTGATATGTATAAGATCATGTCATCTGCAAAGACGGATAGTTTGACTTCTTCCTTTCCAATTTGTATCCCTTTTATGCTGTTCTTCTGTCTTATCACTTGGGCTAGAACTTCAAGTGCTATGTTAAAGAGCAGTGGTGAGAGTGGACACTTCTGTCTTGTTCCTGAGTTAAGCAGGATCTCCTTGAGTCGTTCCCAATTGAGGATGTTTTGTGCTTTAAGATATCTGTATATTGCTTTTATCATGTTGAGGTATAGGCCATCTATGCCTATTCTTTCCAGGGTTTTGAACATGAAGTGGTATTGAATTTTGTCAAAAACCTTCTCTGCATCAATTGAGATGAGCATGTGGTTTTTGCTGGTGAGTTTCTTAATGTGGTGAATTATATTTATTGACTTGCGTATGTTGAACAATCCCTGCATCACTGGGATGAAGCCAACTTGGTCAGGGTGAATTATCGACTTGATGTGGGTTTGTATTCGGTTTGCTAGGACTTTGTTTAGGATTTTTGCATCCAAGTTCATCAGAGATATGGGTCTACAGTTTTCTTTCTTTGTTACATCCTTGCCTGGTTTAGGAATTAGGGCGATGGTAGCTTCATAGAAGGAGTTTGTGAGCCGACCCTCTTTATCTATGTCCCTGACAAGCTTCAAAAAGAGAGGTTTCAGTTCTATGATGAAGGTTTGGTAGAATTCAGCTGAGAAACCATCTGGACCTGGGCTTTTCCGTTTGGGGAAGTTCTTGATTACCGATTCAATCTCCGTGATTGTTATCAGATTGTTTAGGATCTTTATCTGAACTAGTTGGAGCTTTGGAAATTGGTAGATGTCTGGGAATTTATCCATTTTTTCCAGGTTCTCTAATTTTGCGGAGTAGAAGTTTTGGAAGTATGACCTAATGATTCTTCCAATTTCTTCAGTATCTTTTGAGATCTCACCCTTGTTATTTTTTATTTTGATAATTTGGGCCGTCTCGGTTTTTCATTTGATTAAGTTGGCCAGGGGTTTGTCGATCTTATTGACTTTTTCAAAGAACAAACTCTTTGTCTATTTTTTCAATTGTTTTGTTTCCAAGTCATTAATCTCAGCTCTGATCTTAATTATTTCCTTGCGTTTCGAGCTCCTAGGGTTGGATTTTTCCAACTGTTCTAATGACCTTAGGTGTGAGGATAGTTGGTTCATTTGAGACCTCTCTGTTTTCGTTATGAAGGCATTTAGTGCAATGAATTTCCCCCTTAGAACTGCCTTCATTGTGTCCCACAAGTTCTGAAAGGTTGTGTCCTCATTATCATTTGTTTCTAGGAAGTTCTGGATTTCCTGTCGGATTTCTTGTTTGACCCATTCATTGTTCAGGATCAAGTTGTTCAGTCACCAGTATCTGTTGAAATTTTTGGATCCTCTCCCATTGTTAATTTCTAGCTTTAATGCGTTGTGGTCTGATATGATGCAGGGGATTGCATTGATCTTTCTGAATTTGCTGAGGGATGATTTATGGCCCAATATGTGGTCAATTTTGGAAAAAGTTCCATGTGCTGCTGAGAAGAATGTGTAATTTGTGTCTTTGGGGTGGAATGTTCTGTAGATGTCTGTTATCCCTAGTTTGTCTATGGTGCCATTTAGCAGCTTGATTTCCCTGCTCGTCTGTTGTTTGTATGATCTGTCTAGGGATGACAGTGGAGTGTTAAAGTCTCCTACTATGATGGTGTTGACATCTGTATCTGCTTTGCTTTTGAGTAACTTATGCCTAATGAACAGAGGGGCCTTTGCATTTGGTACATACATATTTAGTATAGTGATGTCTTCTTGCTGTATTGTTCCCTTGATGAGTAGGAAGTGGCCATCATCATCCTTTTTTATTGCTGTTGGCTTAAAGTCTATTTTGTCAGATATTAGAGTAGCCACACCTGCTTTTTTATTTTTCCCACATGCCTGGAAAATTGTTTTCCACCCTTTTACTCTCAGTAGGTTACTGTCTTTAGCGATAAGGTGTGTTTCTTGAAGGCAACAGATGGAAGGGTCTATTTTCATGATCCAACCTGCCATCCTGTGTCTTTTATAGGAGAGTTGAGTCCATTTACATTCAAAGTTATAACTGTGAGTTTTGCCTTGTTGTAGAGAATATGGAGGTTGGTATCTGAGCTGTTGCTGCTCTTTTGTGTTACCTTGTTTGTTCTCTGTTCCTTTTCTGGGGTCGGTTGTTTGTTTCGTCTGCATGGGATATCTCATGAAGTATCTTTTGAAGGTTTGGCTTTGTGCTCAAGTGTTTGTAAAGCTGATTAGTCTCGTTGAATACTTTAATTCCTCCATCAATTATGATGGATAATTTTGCTGGGTAGAGTAGTCTAGGTTGGAATCCGTTCTTCTTCAGGCCTTGTATCGCTTTGCTCCAAGCTCTCCTGGCTTTTAAAGTTTCCATGGAGAAGTCTGACATGATTCTGATGGGTTTTCCTTTATACCTGAGTTTCCTTTCTCTCGTTGCTCTAAGGACTCTCTCTTTTTTCCTCAATGTTTGGCATTTTAACTAAGATATGTCTTGGGCTGTTCCTCCTTTGGTCCATTTTGTTTGGGTTCCTCCATATCTCTCTTAGCTGTACAGGATTATCTCTTGCCAAGTATGGGAAGTTTTCTTGAATGATTCTGATGAAAATATTTTCTATGCCCCTAGTTTGGTTTTCTTCTACTTCTGGGATACCCATGATCCTGATATTAGGTCTTTTTATGGTATCCCACATTTCCCTTGAATCTTGTTCACTTGCTCTTTTGAATTTTGTCGAGGTTCTTATTTCTCTCGAATTCTCCTCTGTTCTGTCTTCCATGTCTGAGGTTCTGTTTTCCCAGCGATTAATCCTGTTGGTAAGAGAGAATCTCTCACCATTTCAATATGGTTTTTGTTTTCTGCAACTTCTTTTTGGGTTGCTTCTATCATCTTGCTGAGATGTGATTTCATTTCAATGTTTGATTTCATTATTTCTTTCTGACAGTCATTCTTATATCTGCATATGTCTTTGGTTAATCTGGAAAGCTGGTTTTTATATCTTCAGTTTGCTGGCTTGCCTTTAGTTCTGATATGTCTCTCCTGACATCCATTTGGTTCTCCTCCATTATATTAAGCCTGGTGGCAAAGCTAACGAGCTGACTTTGTACCCTTTCAATAAGTTGGTCCATCTTTCCTTGCATGACTAACATTAAGTTCTCCTTAGGTTCTGTGCCAGTATGTTCAGGGTTTAGTGTCGTGTCTTCCTGGGCCTGCCTCTGCTCTCTCCCTTTAGTTGTGTTGTTGATGTCATTAAGTGTGGTTTCCTCAGCTGGTGTAATATTCTTGCGTTGAGGTCTGCCCATTTTGATTCCACTTGAGGTGGTTGGTGGGATGCCTTTGAGCTATCTGAGAACTGGAAAGGTGCAGTGGTGGGAAAGCAGCTGGTCCTGGGTGGAAAAGGTAGCCGTCCCGGAGCGGGAAATCCACTGGTTCCAGGGGCGGGAAAGCAGCCGGGTCCAAGGTGGGATAGCATACAGACCCGGGCAGAAAAAGCATCCGGTCCCAGATGGGAACGCACCTGGGAACTGGGGTGGAAAAACAGCCCGGTCCGGGGAGGGAGAGGAGCCGGTTTCCTGGGTGTGAAGGCAGCTGGACCCAGGACAGCAAAGCAGCCCGAACCTGGCGGAAAAGGCAGCTGGGTCCCTTTCGGGAAAGCAGCCAAGTTTGGGGGGGTGGGAAGGTGGGCGGCTCGGTCCCGGGGTGCCAGGAAGCCGGCCAGGTAGGGCCCTGGGTGGTGGGCATGCGGGCAGCTCAGGCCCCGGGGTAGCTGGCATGCAGGTGGCTCGGGCCCCGGGGCGGCAGGGAGCCAGCAGGCTAGGGCCTCGGGATGGCGGGAATGCGGCGGCTATGGCCCCGGGGTGCCAGGAAGCTGGCCGGCTAGGGCTCTGTGGTGGCGGGCACGTGGGCGGGCTCGGGCCCCAGGGTGCCAGCTGGCTAGGGCCTCGGGGTGGCGAGAACACGGGTGGCTTAGGGCCTGGGGTGACCGGAAGCTGGCAGGCTAGGGCCCCGGGTTGGTGGGCACACAGGCAGCTTGGCCCCTGGGTGCCGGGAAGCCAGCGGCTAGGGCTCCGTGGTGGCAGGAACGCAGGTGGCTCGTCCCCTGGGTGCCAGGAAGCTGGCAGGCTAGAGCTCCGGGGTGGCAGTCATGCGGCTCAGCCCCTGGGTGTGCCAGGAAGCTGGCCAGCTAGGGATCCGGGGTAGCAGGAATGCAGGCGGCTCAGGCTCCAGGGTGCCAGGAAGCCAGCCAGCTAGGGTCCTCGAGTGGCGGGAAGGTGGCCAGCTGGGGCCCCTGGGTGGTGGGATCAAGGGCGGCTTGGGCTCCTGGATGGCGGGAAGCCTGCCAGCTAGGTCCCTGGATTGCGGGAAGGTGGGTGGCTCAGACCACCAGAGCAGGCCTGCTGGCTGGGCTGTTGTACTCACTGCCTCTGGTGCGCCCTTATGATCGATGCAGGTTCTAATCAGAATAATCTGTTGCTGGAAAGTGTCCGAAGTTGAGGTCCTGGCTATTGCTTGCATCCACAGCCTGGATCGCAGCTAAAAACCCTAACCTCTGTTCCCCTAGGGACACCACATGGCTTCTAGTTCGCCATCATGAACCGGAAGCCTGAAAGGTCAAGTTGAAAAATTTAACCATCACACTCGGTAATTTGTAGAGCCCATGAGAGGCTAAGAGTTCTATTCCCAGCACCAAAAAGTAAATAAATATAAAAACAAACAAAATTAATCAATGTAATGGTTACACAACTCTGGAATACCAAAAAAAAAAATTGAAAGATACACTAAAATTGAGTGAATCACTATGTAAAATCATAATCCCTC
Organism: Zapus hudsonius; assembly: GCA_004024765.1. Lineage (NCBI taxonomy): Eukaryota > Metazoa > Chordata > Mammalia > Rodentia > Dipodidae > Zapus > Zapus hudsonius. Next base: position 9,832 of record PVHP010011190.1, on the reverse strand, counting down.
AAAAAGAACAGGGTTTGGGAACTGGACATAATAGCACATGCCTGTAACACCAGAATCAGAGAGCCTAAGGCAGGAGAATCAAGAATTCAAAGAAGGGCTGGAGAGATGGCTTAGCAATTAAGACACTTGCCTCCAAAGTCTAACCACCTAGGTTCAATTTCCCAAGTAAGCCGGATGCACAAAGAGTCACATGGGTCTAGTTAGTTTGCAGTGGCTGGATGCCCTGGAGCACTCATACTCACTCTTTCTCTCTTTCTCTCTTTCTTTCTCTTTCTCTCTCTGTCTCTCTCTCTTTTTTTCTCTCTCTCTCTCACACACACACTTTCCTTGCAAAAAATAAAATACTTGAAAAAGTTCAGAGGCTAGCCTGTATTACAGAGCAAGACCCTGTCTCAAAAACTTATTATTCAGTCATAAAGAATGAAATTACATCATTCGTAGGAAAATGGATAGAACTGAAGATCATCCTGTTAATCTAACTAAACCAGACTCAAAAATACAAAATACAAGTAGTGCATGTTTTCTCTCATATACAGACTCTAGATTAAGTGTGTGTGTGTGTGTGTGTGTGTGTGTGTGTGTAAATAGAAGGAAAAATAAATCAAATATATATGACATGTAAAGGAGGTACTATTTGGAGGGTGGAAGGGAATTGATGATGGGGGCAAGGAAGGCTAAAGTGGAAACGAATATGAGTAAACTACAATGATATATGTTTGAAAATGTGTAATGAAATCAATTATTTTACACTAAAAATGTAGGCATTATATTTACAGACAAGTTGGAACATAATGTAGAACAGAAAAGGGCTGTGGGGGTTTGGATGTAAAACGTCCCCCACAGACTCATGTGCTTGAATGCTTAATCCCAAATTGGTGGTGCTTTTTGGGAAGGTCAAGGAATCTAGGAAGTCAAGCTTTGCTGGAGCATATGTGTCACTGAGGCTGGGCCTGGGAGTATTATAACCCAGGCTCAGTGGCCCACTCTAATTCCTTCCTGTTGATGTGACAATATAAGCTTGCTTCCTGCTCTTGCCATAATGAAGTTTCCCTCAAAACTGTAAGCTGAAATAAAGCCTTTCCTGCCTTAAGATGCTTCTGGTTGGGTATTTTGTCCCAGCAATCAGAAGCTGTCTAAATACACGGGTCTAGCCACAAAGGCAAATTATAAATACTATTTGACCAGAGCCAGTAGAATACACAAAATTCACTTTCATTTGTTGGGATAGGCAAGATCTTTGTAGCATTTGGGCCTCCCTGGAGGGGTGAGAAGATTGTCATGCTAAGAATGAGCTTGCATTGAAATGGTCCCGAATGGCATCTGGTTATAGGCTAAAGAAAAGCAGATCACCTCTTATCTCAGACGAAATGCAACAAGCCTAAGTCTACTCAGAAAACAATCTACCATGAAAAACAGAAACTCAAGAGGCAGTAGTGGAGGAAAATCCTCTAAAGGAAAGTTTAATGTGAAAAACAAGGGGAAATGGAAACAACAGGCTGTTCTGAAGAGGCCAAGTCTCCAGGGATTCTCAGAGAGCTCCAGTCTGTTGTCTCAAATGCTTCCTCTCATCCATGAAAGATTTAATCACATTTGGTAATCTCAAGCAGAAACTCTATGGCAGAGAAGACTGTTTTCTGTTTCCCTCTTTCACTCGGGCCTTACTGGTACCAAAATTGAGCTCTAGACTCCAATTACAATAGGATTGGGCTTGGAATGATTCCCCGAAGGAGAAATCTGCCAGGTACTTCCTACTCTGACCTGGGCTAAATAAGTGAAAAGAAATTTATATATCATCTACAACTATAGGGGAGAGTGACAATTAAAAATAAAGAAGCTAGTAATTTCAGTTGATGTCCAGTGAATCCTAGAAAGGAATTATGAAAAGGAGAGAAGAGAATAGATTACAAAGATTTTATTATATCTTAATAAAAGAGTCAGCCTCTAGATCCTTATGGAATTTCCACCCCATGATGATCTCCTCTTATTCATATTATTTTTTGTAAGGAGAGAGAGAGAGAGAGAGAGAGAGAGAGAGAGAGAGAGAGAGAGAGAGAGAGAGAGAGAGAATGCATGTTAGGGCCTCTAGCTGCTGCAAACAAACACCAGATGCACACACCACTTTGTGCATATGGCTTTATGTGGGAACTGGGGAATCAAACCCAGGTTGTGAGGCTCTGCAGGCAAGTTCATAACAGCTGAACCATCTCTCCCACCTTATTATTATTTTTTAAATGAGAGTCTTTAGTCCAAGTATTCCAGAGGCTGAGGCAGGATTGCTATGAAATCAATAACAAACTGGGCTACATCATAAATTCCAGACTAGCCTGAGTTATAATAGGAGCCCATTTCTGAAAAAGTATAAACTAAAATAAAAGTGAAGGCTTATGAGAGATGCCATTTTCCAATAGTTTCACACAGCATATGCAATAATTTTTTGAATGAATAAAACTAAGTATATTGTACTTTCATTAAATTCCATTTCTACTATTTGGACATACTTAGGCCTAGTCAAGAACCTCCCACAAATTACAAAGTTCTAAGAGCACAAAATTCTTGACTCTTCCACTGGGCTTCAATGTTTTAATAGACCCCTTAAAATACACTGCAAGACAAGAATCAAAGGAAAATGAGAAAGAGGAGGGGAAAAATTAAAAAGGAACAAAAAATAAGAAACGAAAACATAAAGAGAATAAAGAAAAAAAGGAATCATGCTCCATAGACTTCATATCCTAAAAACCTTACATAACTCAGCATGGTAAGACAAGATCTGAATCTGGCAGTAAACCTTACAATTTAGGATCTCTCTCTCACTCAGAAATATATTAACTGCAAACAGATGTTCCTTAATAACATTCATTTAAAAATCCACAACAGTAAATTGCATTAGACTCTTGTGCACATTTGAAATCCAAGTAAGTCTCAGTTAAGGACAAATAAGCAAAGGTTGGGAAAGCGTTTGCAGAACAGCAAGATGTTCCTTCTGCTACTTCCATTTGTTTCAGTCCAGTAAGGAGCAAGAGTAGATGTTTATCCGCCTCATCCCTAGAGTTAGGATGGTGGGGCTGAGGAAGCTTTACTCATTAATTTAGTTTACTGTTTTTAATGCTTGCTCTGAATATCTTCCCATAAATCTGTAATATGAAGTCTGCTTTAGAGATCAAAAACAGTGAGTTTTTTGTTTGTTTTTGCTACTTGTCAACTTGAAGGTAAATCAGTTTGGAATACAAATTTAATTTCTAAGGAGTTAAGCGCAAACTCCTATAAAACACCAATTAACTTATAACACCAGAAGCCAGAGAGTGTACATCAAGACCTAAGGGAATGACCAACATCTACACAGAATCTTGTGAAGATGGCTTTAAGAAAAAAACAGCTTTTTTCTGATTTTTCTGGACACAAATTGTGATGGCAATATCCAAGCTCATTGTCAATCAATGCCAACAATAACCCCTTCCTAAAACTAGACAAGAGACAACTGTGAATAAGTCATTTCCTTTTAAGGATTTATTTTTTTAAAAAACACTCATTTTATGGCAGAAAAGGCAAACTTCTGTGACTAGCTCCACCTTGGCAGGAATCTCCCAGAATATAGCCTGCAGTTCCAAAACTATAAAAACCCTGAATCTGCACTGGTAGCTCTTGCCAGTGGCCATGCTGGGCTGATACCCAAATTCTAAGGTCCAATGTTTCAAAAATAAGGCCAAACCCAACACTGCACAGACCTCCTAACTGCTTAGCAGTATCTTATTTCTAATAATCTTTTGCTACCAGAAAATTTTCATACATACTGGAAAGCTAATATCCATATTTGGAGATGTTGGATCCAGCCATACTGTCTGCAACTTTTATTAACCTTCATGGCCCCGCACAGTCCTTTTAATAAGCCACTTGAAAGGGCTGAGTGAATATAACCAAAGTACATTATACACATGTATGAAAATGCCATGATGAAACTCATGACTTGGTACAGTTAATATGTGTTAATGAATAAATAGGTAAAGCCAGTTGTATGGGTAAGTTTACATCATGAATTTAGTGAGGGAAGAGCCGACAACATAAAAAATCTATATAAAACATTTTAAAGGGGAGAATATTTTAAAAGAGATAAATTCTAGCAACTCTAATGCCACAGTAAACTGGTTTTTAACTATATGAATGCTTCCTTCTCTCACTTCTGCTACCAAGTATCAGAGAACAATAAGGAGAATCAAAGCCAGACTACTAAAGTCTCCCCTTATTTCAAATGCATAGACAAACCAAATTTTGTCACACCCATCTCTCCCTTTTTCATCATTGGCAATTAATCATGGTTCTACTTTCTAAGTATATATATGTATATATATATATATATATATATATATATATATTTGGAGAGAGAGAGAGAGAGAGAGAGAGAGAGAGAGAGAAGAGACAAACATATGGAGAAAATGGGCAAAGCCAGGGGCTCCAGCCACTACAAATAAACTCCAGATGGATGCTCCACTGTGCATCTGGCTTTAGTGGGGTCAACAGGCAAGTGCCTTAACTGCTGAGAAATCTCTCAAGCCCCCTAGTGTATCTGAAGACTCTACACACTGCCCAACACCTCCACCAATACTGTAGTCCAAACCACAAATATTTCCTGCTCAGATTCTGATAACATTCTCCTTATTTCCCTGTACCACTCTTCATTACTGTGTCAACAAAGCCTAGCAAAAGACAATGTTCAATAAATATAGTGCAATGGAAAATAAATGCTCATTCAAGAAACTTTTAGTGAGCACTTAGTAAGCATAACTGTGCTAGGTGTCATGGATTGACAAAGACATGATCCCTGCCCCTTGAAGGGCTCAGAGATGTGACAGAAACACTAGATAATTATATTAAAATGTGGTAAATGCAATACTAATGCATACATCAATGGTACTGGAAGTTTACAAAAGGAGTCATCTGATTTTGTTAGGGTGTAGCTAGATGAGAAATTTACTTGATTAAACTGTTGCTTGAAGAATGAACAAAATTCCCTAACATAGAAAATATATGAAGTGCATAAAATGAAAAGGAACATCACAGGCAAAGAATGGAGTCTTAAGTAAGGATATAGGGCACAAGATTAAGGTCTGTTTCAGGAAACAGTATGACATTGGGCATATGAAGTGGAGGGTACATGTGAAGGAAAAAGAAGTGCTAAGTGGTGGGCTGTAACTAGACATACATAAAATTGTCAAAAACTAAATAAGTAAATTTAAAAAATAAGAGGTAAGCTACAATCAGATTACAGATGTTCTTTTTTATCATTTTGTTTTCAGTGCTGGAGAGGGAACACGGAGCCTCATGCACACTAGGCAAGTGCCTGCCTACTGAGCTACATCCCCAGTCCTAATAAATGATCTTTTATGTATTAAGATATTTGCTACTAGTGAGCTGAGTGGTGGTACACATCTGTAATCCCAGCACTTGAAAGGCAGAAGCAGTATGACTGCCATGAGTTCAAGGCCACCCTGGATTACATAGTTGAGTATAAAGCTAGCCAGGGTTACATATATATTCCAACACTGTCAAAAAAACAGGAAAAAATAAACTATGGTATTAGGTGCTGTAAATATAGTTTAACAGTAGAGTACTTGCCTAATATGTCCAAGGTCCTGGGATTCACCCCCAACATTGCAAATTTATAATAATAATAATTAAAATACTAACAAAAGACATTTAAGAATTTCAGTATTGAGATATGCTGGTTAGTCTTCATTGGCAACTTGACTGGATTTAGAAACTCCAAGGATGTCTCCAGAGAGCTTTAACTGAGGAGGGAAGACTCATTCTGAATGTGAGTGGTACCATCCCATGGGCTGGCATCTCATGCTGAATTAATGAAGAAAGTGGGCCTAGTACCAGTATTCATCTGACACTGCTTCCTGACTGTGTATGCAATGTGACCTCAGCTGAGATCTGCTCCTGCTACCCTGGCATTCCCACCATGATGGGCTGTACCCTCCAACATTGAGCTCAAATGTACCCTTTTTTCCTTAAGTTGCTTTTGTCAGGTCTTTTGTCACAGTGTTGCTGCTGGCACTTTGAGGGATAGTACCTGGGACATGTCAGCCCTAACAAGCCAGTTTTGGCCACCTGTCTTTAGTTAGTTAGTTGAACAAAGAAGCATTAATAAAAGCAGAAAAGGGGGTCAGGCATGCCTTTAATCCCATCACTTGGAAGGCAGAGGCAGGAGGTTTGACATGAGTTAAAGGCTACCCTGAAACTGAATTCCAGGTCAGCCTGGGTTAGAGGGAGAGCCTTCCTGGATAAACAACAAAAAAATGATGAGAGCAAATATGAAAACTAGGTTGAAAATGAAGTATTTGTTTACAGATGTGTGCTCTAGGAGACCAATGTCCAGTACCTTCTTTATCATTATTAGCAAACACTACTTAGAATGTGGTATTAGAGCATGTCTATTTATCTTTGCTTAACAAGAATGAATAGCCAAAATACAATTAGGAACACCTGAAACTAGAACTAGACAAGGTTAACATCACTAACAATTTTAGTTTAAAAGATACCAGCTTGGTAAAGTGTTCTCCCAACCTTTGCATCTTAGGTGGCTTATATAATATAAAAGGTTTGGCTGAAGAGATGGCTGAGCAGTTAAAGGCACTTGCTTGCAACACTTGATGATCCAGGTTCGATTCCCCAATATGCACATAAATCCAGACACACAAAGTGGAGCATGAGTCTGGAGTTCATTTGTAGTGACAGGAGACCTTGGCAAACCCATTCTTTCTCTCTCTCCTAAATAAACAAATAAAATACAAAAAGCATATATACATATCAAAGAGCCAGCAATAATTAGGATCATTACAGAGAAGAACTACATAGTTATTCTAGGAATAGGAACACTTGCCTGTAATCTCAGCATTTGAAAAGCTGAAACACTTAATAGATTAATTTAGCTTCTACTTTTGAAGCAAAAATTGGTATCTTTGGCTCAATAGGATAACTTTATATATAGCATTGACAAAAACAAAAACAAAATTTTAGACCTCTTACAAATTTAGAGAACAGTACTAGCTATTACAAACAGACCTATTTGCAGATGTACATGCATATCTCATAATACAGTAACAAAGTACTTTTAGAGCAAACAGATTCAAACCAGATAAAAATATCAAGATTCCCAAGTGGCAGGTTATTCATCTGATATAATGCACATTGTATAAACCAGCACTTACTGATACCTTGTGCAAATTAAACTTAAATGCCTTTAATTCTAAAAATGTTTGCACAATATATAAAATTCAGAATCATACTCTATATATAATTTTAGTCACAGAAGGCAGTGCTGAGGATATGGCTCACTGATTAAAGGTGCTTGCCTGAAAAGTCTGATGGCCCAGTATGGTGGTTTTATTCAGGTGTTCCCCATAAAATTAATGTGTTCTGAATACTTGACCCCAGCTGATGACAATTTTGGAATTGAAACCTTGTTGGAGTTGTGTTGCTGGGGGTGAGATTATGGGTATTATAGCCAACTTCCCCTTTCCCCTTGTCTGGCACACTCTTCTGCAACTGTTGATCACCCGATGTTGGCCAAGAGGGAATGTCCAGCCTCTGTTCATGCCACAATTTTCTATGCCATCATGGAGTTTCCCCTCAAGCCTATAAGCCAAAATAAACCCATTTCTTCCACAAGCTGCTGTTCTTCCTGACTGTGTCCTGAGAACTTGTGCAGGGTTGCTTTGCATAGAAATGGGTTGGTATGAGCAGAGAGATATGACACAAAAGGAAATGAAATCATTAGGTGGAAACTACTGGCTGTTCAGCAGCAATTATTTGAGAGATTACAACTATTGAAATTGGGCAAACTGATCTGCATTGGGACAGTCGGAAGAATGCAGACTCTTTGATGGGAGGAAAATTTTTATTTTGGCTTACAGTGTCAAGGCAGAGCTTCATGATTACAGGGGAAAGCATGGCATGAGCAGAAGCTGGACATCACCTTCTGCCAAAGCAGATGGAAAACAGCAGCAGGGGAGTGAGCTGAACTCTGGAGAGGGGAACTGTCTAAAACACCTCTAAGTCCACCCCTTAACAACACACCTCCTCCTGCAACACACCTCCCGAATTACCAACAGTTGGGGACCAAATATACAGAACACATAAGCTTATATGGGACATCTGACTCTTTTGAAGTAAAGGGCCTGAATGCTGAAGGAGTTTTCCTGATCTTCAAAGTCAGTTTTATTCCCCTATGGATTAACAAATTGGTAGCCACCTGGTACTATGGAGTATAACATATTTGCACGGTTCTGTTTTTTGGAAATGGCGATGGGCAGTGTGAAGCAGGCTTGTTGGATTACCTGTGTGGAGACCTGATAGACCCATGAGAATGAACCATGGATTACAGTGGAGATGCAATGGGGATGCCAGAATTATGGGATGGCTGCTAAAGAGAGCTGCCAACACTGAATGAAGTATACCTGGGGCTATGAGCAGCAGAGCTGAAGGGACAGAATTGGAACTCCAAAGACTCATCACTTGTTAGAACGATGAAACTTGGGAGACTTATTGGTTAGAGTTGTCAGTCTTGGAGTTAAAGGGTTTGCTCTTTGTCCTATTTGTTTTAAATCTTGTATTGGATCAATCTTTGTTATGCTCAATGCCATCTTTTGCAGTATGAATGTTTATTTTATGGGTTCTTTTTTTGTGGGGATTTGTTTTTTTGTTTTGTTTTGTTTTTGTTTTTGTTTTTTGTAACAAGGCTCAGTTAAAAGACATTAGACATCAGAGAAACTGTCCCATTCTCTCTAACCTCAAAGAAAATCAAATACCTGGGAATAACACTAACCAAGGCAGTGAAAGACTTATATAAGGGAAATATTGAAATACTCAAGAAGGAAATAGAGGAGGATGTGGTCAGGTTGAAGGACATTCCATGCTCATGGATGGGGAAAATCAATATAGTAAAAATGGCTATCCTGCCAAAAGCGATCTACAGATTCAACGCCATGCCAATTACAATCCCCACTTCCTTCAGAGACATGGAAAAAACAATCTCTAAATTTATTTGGAATGGCAAAAGACCCCGAATAGCTATAACTATTCTGAGCAAAAAAAATATACAAAGGAGGAATCACCATACCTGACTTTAAAACATACTACAAAGCCATAATAACTAAAACAGCATGGAATTGGCAGAAAAACAGACAGTCTGACCAGAGGAATAGAATTGAAGATCCAGCCTTTAATGCAAGTAACTTCAGCTTGTTAGTCTTCGACAAGGGTGCCAACAATGTATGCTGGGCTAAAGATAGCGTCTTCAACAAATGGTGCTGGACAAATTGGATAAACGTGTAAAAAAATGAAAATAGACCCACTCCTTTCACCATGCACAAAGATCAACTCCAAAAGGATCAGAGACCTCAACATTAACCATACAACCCTAAACACCCTGGAAGAAAAATAGGAGGAACCCTACATGAGATAGGATTAGGGAATAACTTCCTGAGAAAATCTCCAGTAGTCCAGGAAGTGCAACAATCACTTAACCAATGGGACCTGATCAGGCTCAAAAGCTTCTCTACAGACAAAAACACTGTACTCAGAGCCAATAGACCACCTTCAAACTGGGAGATGATTTTTGCCGGCTACAACTCAGACAGAGGCCTAATTTCCAGAACCTACAGAGAACTCAAAAAAAATTAATAACAAAAACTAAAACTGCCCCCTCACAAAATGGGGCACTGATCTCAACAGAGAATTCACAGAGGAAGAAACACATATGGCCTTTAAGCACCTGAGAAAGTGCTCAGCATCCTTAAGCATCAGAGAAATGCAAATAAAAACCACAATGAGATTC